>CAUYQV010088214.1:0-20385 GCA_963574575.1 Galagoides demidoff
CTGCCATTCAATCCTGCAATTCCTCTACTAAGTATAAAATTTTTATTTTTAAATTAATTTCTAACTTGAATACCCTATGGTCAAATTAATGATAACTATGTTATACCTATCCATTGATCTTTGTTGAGACTTGCTTTTTAGCCTACATTGTGACATTTTTGTAAATGCCCCATGTGTGTCTGAAAATTAGACAAGCTTTAGTATGTGGTCAATATAAATTCATATATTATGTGGCCAATATAAATCTTTGCTGATTATTTTCTCACTAATTAGTTAGCTGTGTTGTAGTCTTTTACTCTGATGACAGATTTGCCAAATTTGCTTCATAGATTTGTTAATTTGGGTTTTATAAATACTGACACTTATTAGGTGCAAGTATGTTTATAGTTATAATTTCCTAATAAACTTGATCTTTCATTTTCCTGAAGCAATTTGATCTTCAATATAAATTTTTCCTTGAAGTTCAATTTTTATAAAAATGAAATAACCATAGCAGCTTTGTGTTAGGGAATATTTATATGCCAGATATTTTTCTTTCTTGTACCTTTAACTTTTGTGTCCTTATGCTTCACTGGAGTTTCTTATAATTGGACTAGGGTTAGAAATTTTAAATCCATTCAGCAATTTCTGTTGTGTAACTGATAAGTTTAGTACATTTATATTGATTGAGATTTATGATACTTTTGGAGTTATTTCTCTCTTACTTACTTTTATCGCAGTTTGTCCCTCTTCCCAAAGATTTAGTTACCTTTTTGCTTTTTTTATTTTTTGCCACTATATTTATATGCATCTGCATTTAAGAAAACAAGAATATGGCTCAGCTCCTGTGGCTCAAGTGGCTAAGGCGCCAGCCACATACACCTAAGGTGGCGAGTTCGAATCCAGCCCAGGCCCACCAAAAACAATAATGACAGCTACAACCAAAAAATAGTCAGGCGTTGTGGTGGGCACCTGTGCTTCCAGCTACTTGGGAGGCTGAGGCAGGAGACTCTCTTGAGCCCAGGAGTTGGAGGTTGCTGTGAGCTGTGATGCAACAGCACTCTACCCAGGGGGACAGCTTGAGGCTCTGTCTCAAAAAAAAAAAAAAAAAAGATAAGAAAACAAGAGTATTAGATTCTTAGGATGCCTTAGATCTCTTGAATTTCTACTTCAATAATGTTCAACTTATCTAAAATTTTAACTCTGGGTTACTTGAAGTTTCTTGCCTCCCATTCTCCCTACTTTTCTTTCTTTTTTCCTTTTTGTCATTTTTTTTTCAGATAGCAATAAGATTTCTAAGTTATTTTGTAATTATTAATATCTTTCGCTAAGTATTAAAGGGTTTCTTAGGTGTTTTTTTTCCTTGTCTTATTAGTTTTTTTCCCAGAAATTATTTTCAATGTTGTTTAAATATGGCAAATTGTCTGAGGATTTAAATGTCTGAAATATCTTTTAATACCCTCACATTTGACGATTTGTAAGATGCAAGTTCTCCTTCCAATAATCTTTTACTTTAATAGTTATTTCCTCCATCGTCCTCTTACGTCCAGTGTGGTTGTTAAAGGGTCTGATGTTAACCCAACTTGTGACTTTTGTTAGGTGTTCTGCTCTTCTCACTTGAAGATTTCATACCTTGTTTTTTGTCATTGATGTTTTAAAATGTTGCTGAAGTAGTTCTATCTGTGGGATTTCTTTATGGTATCTTTTTGACAGTCTATTTATTTATTTAACAAATATGCATAAGGTCATTGCTCTAGGTACTTGGAATATATCTATAAACAAAACAGCCCCTAATTTTATGCTCTTTGTGATAGTTCATTTCATGTGTTACTTGGGTGGTCCACTGGGTGCCCAGACAATTTGACCAAACATTACTCAAGGTGTGTCTGACAGAGTGTCTCCGAATTAGAATAACATTTAAATCAATAGACTGAGTAAAGCAGATTATCTTCCCTAAGTGTCTGGGCCTCATTCAATCAATTGAAAACCTGAATAGGACAAAAAAGACTAAGTAAAAAGGAACTGTTCTAGCCTGACTAGTTCATCTGGAACATCAGTCTTCCTTCAGACTTTGCAAAATTCTTGAGTCTTGGAACTGCTGGCTTTCAGACTGGAGCTTAGATCATTGATTCTTTTTGCTCTTGGGTGTTTGGACTTGGAATGGAGCTACACTATCAGCTTTCCTGGTCTGCAGTGCCAACTGTGTATCTTGGCACTCTCAGCCTCTATAATCATGTAAGCCAGGTCCGTACAATAAATCAACATTGCTCTCTTTCTCTATCTTTATCTCACTGTCTCTATCTCATTTCTATTATTTCTATCTCTATCTTTCTTTGTCCTCTTTGTTCTGTTTCTCTGGAGAATGCTGACTATTACAAATTTTTGTAATGGGTAGTTCTAGAGAAACAGAATTTAGAGGTTGAATATTCTGAATTGTCCAGGGTTTCTGGAATTTATTTTTTGATCAGATGGAAAAACCCTAATGATTCTATTTCCTGTAATATAGAGAGCACTGATCTCCAAGGCTTGATCTGGTGAGAATTAAACACAAAATATCACCATTAGATATTCTTTATAACTTATGAAAAGCAAGGATATAGGTGACTATGTGTATGATAATTTTGAACATTCTTGGGCAAACTAATCAATATAATGAGATTGGCCAGTTACTCCTATTGTTGCTGGAGAAAGTGCAGAAAAGAAAACATGAGTCAGGGATTTGAATTTCGGTTTTTGTGTTACATGGTGGCCTGATGTGTGTCCTCAAGGAGACCCTTATCTCCTTTAGCCATAGGGCTAAGAATGCTGGCACAGAATATCATCCTGCAACTGGCTCAACTCCAGTGCAATTGACCCACAGAATGTCTACTGTTAAGGTGATGTCACTGAATAGAAAGCCATGGGATCCTGAAAATTGGAATGGGACCATGAAAGAGGACCCTAATGAAGGGTTTTGGAGACATTGCGCTCCTAAATTATGATGTGCTTTCTGTCCCAGTAGAAGAGATCTTCCCAACCTCACTGAGTATCTGCTTCACAACCAGTGGGAGTGACCTCTCCATCCCTATGGAGGGCATTAATACTGCATTGCCTGAATAAACTGCAGTGGCCTCTCTGGTGCTGACATGAACATGATGCCAAGTATTCTCAGGACCTGCCCTCATTGCCACTGTTTGTTTCTAGACCTGTAACTAAACACAAGTCCCATAAGGGCCCTAAAGGTTGTAAGGTACAAGTGTGACCCATAAGGGGGTATGTTGTACCCCAAAAGAACTACTTGAGTTTTAAAATTTATATAGATAAAATCTGGAGAATACATGTGGGAATGGTTATTAATATTACGAGGTAATGATGAGAACAAAATAATGTGTCAGCCTGAATTTATTAATACGGGCTTATTAAGCAAAGGTGCTTTTTTAAATATAGCAATCAGGGAGATAGAAAGAATTTTAACAATTTGGTTGGTTGTCTAAAACATGAATCAAAGGGCAACTCACAGGTGAGTGAGTTGGAAATGTTGAACCTGTGTTGTTTTAATGTGGAGAATGGGATTCTAAGACTTAAAGAAATAGGAATGTTTATAAGAAGAGTCTACATGACCTTTCACTAATATCATGGGAAATAAATTTTTGAGCAGAGCCTGACATTCTTGATGAGCTGTGTAATGTTCTTCTCTTTAGGCAAGAACTTATAGTGGGAATTAAAGTCACTGAATTGGGATATTTAAGTGCACTGAGGTAAGTGGATCTTGGTGTAGAGGGGGGCCAATCATTGAACCTCAACCAAAAGAAAGACGGGCATGGTTAATATAATAGACAGCTGAATCAAAGCAGTGATCAAAATAGTTAAGCAGAACTATGGCATTGGCTTACTGACCATGGTATTTCTAGAAATTAAACAGGGAGACTACCAGTTCCTTATGTGATCTGTAAGCAGAAATTTCCTAGGTTAAGTGAATGTAAATCTAACCTCGGTCAAAAAACTGAATTAGGAATCACAGCTTCTCAATCATTTCCCAGACTTGAGCCAGTTTATAGACCCAGAACACCTGGAATGATTAGGAGACTGGATCCTCTTGAAGAAGGACTCCTACATATGGAGAAAAATTTATACTGTCAATCTTTCTCACAGCCTTTCCCAAATGGACATATAACCTTTCACCAAGGTAACTGATACTGGGTAAAGGAAAATAATCATATCCTTTAGAAACTACTGTACACTGGCTCTGAACTAACCTTAATTTCAGGAGAACCAATACATCACTGTGGTTCAGTTGTCATAGTAGCAATATACAGGGTCGGGTGTCACTAAACCCATCCTGTGGTTATTTCCCCAGTCTTGAAAAGCATAATTGGAATCAATATAGTCAGCAGCTGGAAGAATACCCAAAACTGGTTTACCAACTGGCAAAAAAAAAAAAAAGTGGAGGGCAATTATGACAGAAAAGCCCAACTAGAACTTCCTCCACATAGGAAAATAGTAAACTAGAAGCAATAGAATATTCCTAGAGAGAGTTCAGAGATTAGTGCCACAATTAAGGACTTGAAAGGTGATGAGGGTAGAAATTCTGTCACATTCCCATATAATGTGCCTATTTGGACTGTTCAGTAGACAGAGAGATTTTGGAGCATGATTATGGCTCATTATAAGTTTAATTAAGTGGTGACCAAAATTGAAGCTGCTGTGCCAGATGTGGTTTTATTTGAACAAATGAGTGCATCCCCTGGTACCTCATGTGCAGCTATTAATCAGGAAAGAACTTTTCCCCTCCATCTTTGTCTATAAAGACCTCTAGAATCAGTGTGCATCAGCTGTGCAGTACTATACCTTCTTTGTCCTATCTCAGGGGCATATCATACTTCCTAGCAGTATGTTATAATTTCATGTGTAGGGATCTTGATTGACTTCCCTTCCACAAGATAACATTAATCTTGATCTATTACATTGATGACACTATTTTAATTGGACCTAATGAGTAAGAAGTTAGCAATGAATCTAGACTTATTGGTAAGACATTTGTGTGTCAGTAGGTAAATAATATATTTGACAAAAATTCAAGGGCCTTCTACTTCAATAGAATCTTGGTGGGGGAGGTCAAATGACATACACCATGTAGAGATAACCCTTGTAGAGAAAAAGTTGTATTTGGTCCTTTCCACAACCAAAAGCAGTGATATAATGGTAGTAGGCCTCAGTCGGGTGTGTTACTCTGGCTCACTTATGGAGTGACCCCCAAAAGTTGCTAGTTTTGAGTGAGACTTAGAACAAGAGAAAGCACTGCAATGGGTTCAGGCCACAGTGCAAGATGCTTTGGCACTTGGGCCACAGGGTCCAGCAAACCTCCTGGTGCTGGAAGTGTCAGTAGCTGATAGCAGTGCTGCTTAGAGCATCCTATCTATGGATTGACTGACACAACTGTGTAGGCAAATCACAATGATGCCCCTAAGATTTTGGAGCAAAGACCTGATGTCTTCTGTGCATAACTACTCCCCTTTTAGCCCAATATAGGGCCTTAGGCCTATATTGTCTATAAAGACCTCTAGAATCAGTGTGCATCAGCTGTGCAGTAATATACCTTCTTTGTCCTATCTCAGGGGTATATCATACTTCCTAGCAGTATAACGCTAATATAGATCTTAGCCCAATATAAGGCCTTAGTAGTTAGCTATAGACCACCAAACTACCATGTGACATTATCTGTTTATGAAGAAATGAGTGTTATCTGATCCACCAAGCCATTAAGCTGGGCATGCAGAGTAGCATTCCATCCTCAAATGGAAACTGTGTATAGGATATCAGGTACAAGCAAGGCCCTCAAGATGCAAATAGGTTACATGAAGTGACCCAGTGCCAATGATCTTATCTTTTTCAGACTGTACCTATTAGGAATGCCTAATGGGGCATTTCCTAACATCAGCTGACAAAGGAAGAGGAGACTGGGTCTGGCTTACAGATGATTCTGCAGGAATCACTCCGGGCAGCCGGAGCACTTCAATCCCTTTCTAAGACATCCCTGAAGAACAGCTGTGAAGGGAAATCCTTAGAGGGGGCAGAATATTTAATAGGCTACCTGGTTCACTTTTGTTGGAAGAAGAAATGGTCCAACTTACAATTATAAACAATTCATGGGCTGTAGCCAATGGTTTCACTAGGTGGTATGGGACTTGGAAGAAAAAGATTAAAACATTGAAGATCAGGAAATTTAGGGATGGTACAGTGTACTTGGAACAGGTAGACAGAATGCCTTGTCTATCATCATGGTATTTTACACAGCATTGCTTCTAATCAAGGAGCTCACTTTGCAGCGTAAAGTGCAGCGATGGGCCCGTGCTCATAGAATTCACTGATCTTATTATATTCCCAGATGTCCTAAAATACACTGGTTTGATATATGTATAAAGATGGAATGGCATTTTGGAGACAAAGTTACAGTTCCTTCTGGGTGGCAATTCCTTGCAGGGCTGGGGTAAGGTTCTCTATAATATTTTGCAGCTGGGTATGCTGCAAATCAATACCTACATGGTGTTTTTTCTCCCATAGCCAGAGTTCAAGCGTCCACAATCAAGAGGTACGAGTAGCATTACTCACTATTATGCCTGTGACCCGCTAGCACAACTTTTGTTTCCTATTTCCACAGCCTTTGCTCTTCTGGCCCAGAAGTCTTAGCTCCAAGTAGAGGCAGACTTCCACCTGGAGACCCAACAGCAATTCCATTGAAGTTATGACTGCTGCTGCTCAGCCACTTTGGGGTTCGTCATGCCTCTGGATCCATAGCAAAGAATGGAAGTTACTGTGTTGTCTAGGGCAGGTGATCTTGATTACCAAGGTAAACTGTGCTGATACTCCAAAAGGGAGCTTATAAAGAATTTGTCAGAAATACGCAAAATCCTTTATGGTATTTTAATGTTACCATGCTCTGTGATTAGGTCAATGGAAAACTACAACAAACCAATCCAGGCAAGACTACTAATATTTCAGGGCCTTCAGGAATGTATATTTAAGTCATCCTATCAGATAAAGAACCACAGCCAGGTGAGGTGATTGCATAAGGCAAAAAGAATACAGAATGAATATGAAAGGAGGTAGCTGCAAATACCAGCTACAGCTATGTGACTAGTGATAGAAACAAGAGTGATAGCTGCCATGAGTCTTCCTCCTTATGTTGTTGAGAATATGGTAACAGGAATATCAAATAACTTTGTTTTCTTCCTTAGCTTCCTGCATCATGTAACATAGATGTATTGGCTTTATATCATAGTATTTAAGGGTTGTTAATATTACTTCAAAGAATTTGAGCTATGGATGTCAAGGAGAAAAGTAAATATGCTCAAAGTCACTCAAAGACTTTACTCCTCTTCTTTGGAAGAGGTTAGTGTATTTTTTGTTGCTCACAGGATAGTTGCATTACGTTAGGTTGTTAGTTTTCTGTATTTGGAAATTAATTATGGCTCAAGGCAATGCACATAGGTGCCAAGTTGATAAGAAATGGACTTGTGAAGGTTAATTTTATGTCAACTTCACTGAGGCACTGGGTGCCCAGGCATTTGGCTAAGGATTATTCTGGGTATGCCCGTGAGGGTATTTCTGAATAAGATTAACATGTGAATTGGTAGACTAAGTAAAACAAATTGCCCTCATTAATGAAGAACAATCAAATGAAAATCTGAATTGAACAAAACGGCTAAGTAAAAGGGAAGTTTAGCTACCTCAGTGCTTAAGCTGGGACATTATTTTAAAAAGTAATAATAATCATACAAAACAAAGCAAAACAAAAAATCAAACCCACAAACTTTGGGATGTGATTTATATGTTTATTGCCTTGATTGTGGTAATGGTTTCACGGGTTATGCGTATATCCAAACTCATAATGTTGTAGGTAGTAAATGCGCAATTTTGAGGTATCAATTATACTTTAATAAAGCTGTTTAGAAAAGAATTTTTTAAAAAAAGATTCTAACTAAAATATTGTGTCTACTCGAGTGTCAAGGCAGTTGTCTTTTGAGCTTGTATCATCAGTTCTTTTTGTTTTGTTTTGTTTTTTCAGTTTTTGGCTGGGGCTGAGTTTGAACCCACCACCTCTGGCATATGGGGCCAGTGCCCTACTCCTTTGAGCCACAGGCGTTGCCCCATCAGTTCTTTTGGATCTTCAGCTTGACCCAGGACTTCTCAGCTCCTATAATCATGTGAACACATTCCTTGTATAAACCTCTCTCTGTATATAGGTAGATAGATAGACACACACACACACGCACACACACACACACACGGACATATATATGCGCACACAGGATGTCAAGAAATGTATTCACAATTTTAAAAATGAAAAAACTATATTAAAGTTGTAATACTCAATATATGCCAATGATGTTTATCTTGTATGTTGTACATTGTATCTCTTATAATTACAGAAGTCAGATATGACTTGAGAATTATAATTTTAATATAGCTTTTTCATTTCTTAAAATGTGTACACATTTTGGCACCCTCTGTGTGTGTATTTATATATATATGTACATATGTATGTAAATACATAAATTTCTTTTTGTACTCCACCCTATGCTAGAAAGTCACTATGTATAGCCCATGTTTAAAGAATGGTGAGTTATATTCCACCTTCCTGAGGGCAATTATTTGCATATGCTATTTGGAATTCCTCTGAATGGATGGTTGATTTCTTCTCCCTTTATTTATTTATTTATATCAGTACAGATGCATGGATTTTGTTTATTTTTTTACTTTTTATTTTGTGTTCATATTGTTCTACATTCGGCCATTAAAATCTCTTCCAGTTGGCTTCTATGTTCCTTAGCTGTGCCTTCATTGTTGTGTTTATTTTGAGCACCCTACTTTCTGTCACTGTACAATGCTCCAAGTTCATCTTGGATGTTTCCTATCTCAGTTGTAGAATCAGCCATTTCCAAAAAATCCTCTGGTTCCCTTTATTGAAGAATGGTATTAGAAACCATTCCAGAAGTCCTGGACACCAGGTGTACTGGAAGAACTGTTAATCAGAGTGGTCAGTGCTGAGCTTTGAGAGATGATGTGTGTTGTGACTGACAGTTTCAAAAGTTTCCTTAGTTTGCTCTGTAGAGACTAGAACCCAGGAAAGCGAGAGTCAAAGTCTAGAGGCTACTGCAATAACCAAGAGAGGAACACTTTGATTAAGATAGTAGCAGCGGAGATTCTAAGAAGTGGTTAGATTATGACTTTTTAGGTTTGAAGAAAGTTTATCTTCATCATATTATCAAAAAATTTCTTTTTCAATTTGATTTGTTATTTCTCTAGGACTCTTACTATGTCAATATAGCCCTATTTACATTGGTCCTATCTCTTAACTATATTTTCATTTTGTTCTTTACTACCATGTTATGGGATAATTTCTTAATCCAGTCTTCTAATTTACTAGCTCAGTATTTAGTCATATCCATTTTTTACTTATTCTATTTTTTTTAATTTTGCCTATTATCTTTTACATCCCTACTATTACTACTAAGTTGAATTTCCACCAACACTTAATTCTCTATTCCAATTCTCTGCTCTGTGTTATTATTCAGCAATCATTGCCACTTAATATACTATATATGTTTTTTCTTATTTTTCTCAGTAACTGTAAAAGTGCTATTTATAAAAATGCTAGTCAGTCTTCCAATGTCAGGAAGTATAAAGAGGGCAAGCTGTCCAGCAGGAAGTACAGTCAAAGTCTTGATTTTCTTCAGGGGCCTGTGTTTGATAGGGTCTAAGGTTGTGGAAATTACATTTGTGGCTTGATCATTTTCCTAAACAAGAAGAAATTGAGAGAACTTGGCCTCTAAACTAAGTCTCATATGAGGAGACTGGATAGTAAAGCTCCTCTTGCATTGACTGAATCTTCAGTGTTTACTTTTTTGTGCATTTGCATATCTCCCATCTTGTTTTTGAAAATAATAACAATTTGTCTTTGCTTTGACTGTAACAAGATTTCATTAGCTGGGGGGGAAAATACTAATGAGGATGAAAGTTTTTTCTCCAGGAAGCTTCCTTGCTCTGTCTTCTTTTCCCCTTTCCCTATCCCAACTTCCGTGGTAGAGACGAGAGAGAGTCCTTTAGAATATCTTAGAAAATCGGAATGGTACAGAACACCAATTTGTACTTAAGGCCATTTACATTAAAGTATCTGTTTCTCTTTTATACACAGACTTAAAGGAACACACAAATCTGTATTTGGATGCATAAATCTTTATCTGTATACGCTCAACTTATATGCAGACTTTTATAATGCTGAGTACTCAAAACTTAAAACAAAAAGTATCTCTCCTTGTATATTTATATATTGTTGTTGTTGCATTATCACCATTTCTTATCGATGGCCAATTTGTTTCTCTCTGGCTTTGCAGTCCTAAAGATTGATGCTGTTTGGGGGTCTAATTACCTAAGCTTTTCCCAATTACGTTTTCAATGTATTTTTTTTTTCTAAAATGCCTGCAGCTTATGGCACTGCCCCAAATTGCTTGTTCAGCCGAAGTGCTTGCTCAGCATATCTCCTTTCCATATGCATGTCATCTTCAATGAAGGCTCCTTTTCCCTACAGAATACTTTTGAGTTGCATTTATATATGTCAGCCAAATCTTGTCCTTCCTCTGCACTTGGTATTTTAATTAACATTCCTTAACCATGAAGTGGCCATAATTTATAGGAAATTGGTTAGAAAGATGCAAAGAAGATATTAATAGAAGGACATATTTCTTGTATAATCTAATTATTTTTATTTTTTCAGCTCTTCCTTATTAAACCATGTAAATAATGCTAAACATTATAGTGTTATGCTATTTCCTAATAATCGGGTGTGCACAGAGGATACTTCTTAATTAAATAATATATTTTAAAATTCTTTTATTAAAAAGTGGTAATAGAAATGGAAAATCTAGCTATATCCTTATCTTCCTACAGGGACAGTTAAAGAGATCATTAGTTGTATTACAAAAAAAGGATTTAAAAAATATTTAAGAAAGAATTACTTGAAGGAGACGGTGTGGTGGGTTGTGCCGCTACCTAGCTGAGATCCAACTAATATGCTGGTTCCCATGTTAAGGAGGATACGTTATTAGTGAGAGCTTGGAGTTTTTAGAGATCTCACTCAGAAGCTGATAGGTCAAATAAATTGCATATACAAAAGGTAAAAGAAATTGAATAGAAAGGTCAATTTACTTGCTATATACACCCCCATCTACAAATGTAAGAATTCATGTTCATTTCAAACACACATAGAATATTCTAAAGCATCAATAATGTACTAGTTCTCCCCCAAACACCAGTGATTTCCAAAAGATTAATATCATGCAGGCTAGATTCCCTAAGGAGAATGAGCATGGATAGCGACCCAAAATCTTATGTGGGTTTTTAAATCTCGCTCAATAACTGTATCAGTTATGGCAGTACTCAGTAGGTAAAAATTACTGAATTTTTAGAATTGAGTGACAAGGAAAACTTGGTATGTTGAAATTATGAAATACAGTTAATATAGCACTTATAAAATGATAGGTTTCATATATGATTGAGAAGTGAACTAAATGTTCATTTCAAGAAGATAGAAAAGGAGCAATAGAGTAAATCCAAAAAGTAAAAAATAAGACTAAGATGCATATATAATAGCAGCAGTGGATATAAATTTCAACCACAAGATTATATTAAAAAAATTATAAAGTTGGATACTGGCAGGGATATTGGCAAGAGACACCCTCATTCACTGTTAGAGAGATTAAAAACTGGTGAAGAAATTCTGAAATGTTACAAGTTACTTAATGATATTTTATATGTATCTGTCTCGCAACTACATCTTTAGTCTAAATCAAAAAACCCAAAATTCTTAGAAAGATATACAGCTAAGCAGTGTGCAATAATGTTCACTGCAGTGTAATTTGGGGTAAACAGATGGAACTAAAATGAAGTATATGGAATAATAAACTTCATGTATTTTAAAAAACATATGTAAGACAATCTAATAAATATTTTGAGAATAAAGATATGTAACTATATATATAGATGTGGATTAGAAATTGTATTAGTAAAAAGACATTTTCAAACTCTTTCAAACATAAAGAAATTCAAATTAGATCAAAGTGTATCTAAGTGTACTTCTTAAATAAAATAACACATGAAAGTAAGTTTATTTCTTCCTTCTTACTGGGCAGATAGCTCTGCCATTGATACCTGGTTTCCAAGGTTACTTCACGTCCTTGTAGAGATCAATCTATTCACCTTCACAGATGTAGGACAGAGTGCAGGTCTGTTTCTTCTTCTAGCAGGACCTCTAAGCTTGTTTATTTTTATTAAGCTGCTG
Source organism: Galagoides demidoff (assembly GCA_963574575.1). Classification (NCBI taxonomy): domain Eukaryota; kingdom Metazoa; phylum Chordata; class Mammalia; order Primates; family Galagidae; genus Galagoides; species Galagoides demidoff. The sequence goes on from CAUYQV010088214.1 coordinate 12,296, forward strand.
TAAATCTGACTGTAATATACTGTAATGATTGAACAATTATCAGTAATGTCTACCCAGGCATAACCTGTTTCTTCCATATTTTCTTTCCTATGAAAACCAACATTACAAAGATATAAATATTTTTAATCTGTAAAGCATTGGAGTTTATGAGGCAATTTTGTATACATTAACTCATTTAATTCAAGAACATAAATGTGAATCTTCCTTAATTCATAAGTCTTACTGCAAACACTAGGGAAAAAAATCCCCTGCTCATGCTGGGCCAAAATATCTATTTATCTTCCAGCTAAAATAGGTCCTCTGGTTGGAACTGATGTTGGTCTCCATAGGATGGACACACTTGGATAGAATAGAACAGTTCTCTGGTGAAGATAGACATGTCAAGCAGATGTGAGTATAGAAATTCTACTTCTAATAAAAGCAAAATTCTATCTCGGTGGCAGCGTACTTCCTCCTGTGTCGTGGTGTAGGCATTACAGTACCTGGAGTCAAGTCCATCCCAAATCTATCAACTAATCAACCAGCCAGTCTATTGATAACTACATTTCACCGGTAGAGGGTAGAGTAGTCTGGTGTTAGTCCATGCTCTGTGTTTATCTGATGGTTAAGTATCTTATTCCAATGTTAGTGGACACATGAAAGGAGGTAAAGAAAACAAAAGATACAGGAAATTAATATACTTTTCAGGCAGGGCCAACAAAAGTGCTTGCAAATTTTCCAAAACGTATCGATAAGGTGTGGATAATATTTGCCTATATTGCTGTGTTTAATATGATCAGCTTTAGTTATTTAACTTACTAGTCTTTCCTTTTGAAAATATGAGAATAGCCAGCATCAGACCCTGGCTTCATTTATATTTGTGCCATGATTAATAGCCTAAAATAGTTGATTTTACTTTCTCCATCAAAATACTTTTGATTACTGTACTGCTTTGTTCATATAATGTAGGTTTTGCTCCTCCATTTTCTCAGGCATAATGCTACCCTTGAACAAAATAGACTTGTTGGTCACCCTCCAGTTTGGGGAATGTAGCAATAAAATAAAGAAAATTGATATAGACCAAAAAAAAAATCCTTTTCTTTGATGTAACTCCTTCCAAATCTGGGGAGAAATTCTCTATATTTTGCTATTAGTGGCTTTGTAATAAATTTTCTTTTCAATAAAAGTCATCGTAAAATATGAGAACTAAAGACACATTAAAATGGAGAGAGTTGCAAAGGAGCAGGATCAAAGAATCTTTTGTCTGCTGCTGCTTTCTTGACATGGGAAATTGCTCCAATAACACGAAGGTCCTTGGAACCGGGACAAGGCTGCTGTGCAGGGCACAGTTCTGTTTAGGCAGCCACAGGGGTGCCGCTACCAGTGAAATTTTTCCAAATTCTTTAAACTTGTGTACAGGCTAAGGGTGTAGCCAATGGTGGCAGGATGACCTGGATGTTTACAGGCTTCTCCTGAAGACTTTCTCTTTAACCCACACTAAAAAGAGAACATGCTTAATGTGAAAACGGGTCTGGAATATGTGATTTATAGATGTACCGTGTGCTTTGACTTAATTGCTGGGTTTGATGCAAATCATATGACTTTTCTAATATGGACAGTTAGACTTTTTGTGTCTGATAATATTCTTTCCAATTCTATAAGCAGAAACGACCTCCTTTCATGCTCCATGTCTGAGAAAAGAGACCATTTCTGTTTTGGTCAGAAACAGAAACACAAATGTTTGGTGCCATTTGTGTTAATATCCCCACACCTAGCATTGAACCTAATCACTTTAACTGCTCATGTCAAGTAAATTTGTGCCACATGGAATAATGTGCAAATAGATAGATTTACTTATACCTGGTGTTGTTAAAAACAATGACGTTTTCTACGTGAGTTATTTTTCCAGACATCTGGAAATTCACTGACTAAAGACTCTCATGTTTTCTTTAATATTTATTCATGACAGCTTGTATAAATGTCCTTGTCTTCTAAAACTGAGAAAATGGACAGATCTTGAGCTCTTCCAATGTCTCAGGGCCTTATAATCCAGGCTTGGGTGTGAGCAGATTGGGTCAACTAGAGGCCCGAGGTCAAATAGTCGAGTAAGTGTGGCTGTCGGCAAACAATGGGAGGTGGTGAGGAAGGGGTCAGTGCAGATCAGTGAGGAACCACAGCGAGCAGCCTGTGAGGACAGAAGCCTCATCAGACAGACGTGACAGGAGCCAACAGTTGGACATCCAGGTAGGTGAGACTGTGGCATGAGGGAGTTCTGAGTGGAAAGAATAGGAATGAGCCACAGAGGGTGATCAAGCACCAGGGGAAAAGGCAGGATGTCGGAAGCACTGAACACATGGCCAGGCCAGCCACTAACATGGGACACAAGAATGAATACACAGTGAAAGGTGAAAATGGAACAAGAAAGTTCATCTGGACTCTCAAACCTCCATTGCGAGAGCTGAAAATGAACCAAGCCAAGACTTTCTCAGTTAGCTGTGGTACAGAGATATTCCCAGAAGTCATTGGTGTCTATCAATCAATCCTCCATCTATCTATGTTTCTATTTATCTATTAGCTACATCTCATTTTTGCCAAGGTTCTATACTTTTTTTTTAATTTTTAGCCCATTTTTAGGTTCTAGGAGAGTCTTCTTTCCTTTTTATCAGCTCCCCCTTCCTTTATCCCTGAGCAAGTGTGTCCGTTTTGAGCTATTACTCTCTGCTTTCTGATTTGTGTCTTCTAATCTGTAATCTGGCACTGGTAGGAAAGCCAGACAACCACGCATTTGGGGAATAGTTCAGTGGCACCTGCTTCACATGACCAGAGATCTATTCCTATGGAAGATGTAGCAATGGTACAGCTATTTTTTTTTTTACTTATGAAAATATGTATTTAAGGAAGCAAAGTTTATCATGGTGCATTTGTGATTGTTTCTGGGACAATTTTTTTTTAATTTCGAATATTATGAGGTTATACAAGTTTTGTCAAATAGTTCACTTTGTTTGGATTGAGTCACAGTTATAAGGGTGCCCCTCCCCCAGTGTGCATAATATGCTCTAGGAAAATTCTCTTAGAGGCCAAAAGAAACCTCAGAAAGATTATGCCTCAGATCTTCTCTGTCTTATTTATAGGTGAATTTCATTAGTATTTACACTTTACCTTCTAATGATGGTCCTTTGATTCAATAACAAATCCACGTTTTGGCATAATTCAGAATTGGTGGTGGAAGAAAGCAGCAGTTAATTTATCCAGAATATTTGATAAAATTCCTTCTGATGTGTTTAACATCTAGCAAACACTAAATTAATGGTATCATTTATCTACAAACAGTTCTCTTGACTAACCGTGAAAATGCAATAGATACTGAACTTTGATAACAGAAAGTTACGCAAAAGCCACAACATGGTGTTTGATTCACGTCTTTATGTTCCAGTCACAAACAAATAAAAAATAGCTTCGACGATGATGATTTATCGGAACAGAAACATTAGCACAGCAAGGGAGTATGAAATTAAGCTATTGAAACTATACAGTTCACAAGCTTAACTTTGCCCTTTCAGTTGATTTGCTTTCTCATTTTTCTCCTCATTTTCCTCATTCCTATCATCCACTTTGCTCTTATTTATTTTTTCCCTTTTCATAATTGCATCCTGTCTCCATTTCCAATTCTCTCGGTCTTCTTTCTCTCCAATAATGTATTCACTTTGAACAGACTTCATTGTTATTTCATCTTATCCCACTCTACCTCATGTATATTACATTTCAGTGGCTTTTTGATTGCATCTTTTCAAAAGCTGCATCAAGAATCAAAGAAAACAAACCTTAGCAGCAATTCAAAACTGAAAAATAATACAAAAACTACTAGCCTCAGAGATATTTTACACAATTAGGTTTGCAGCTTGACCTCAAAGTCAGCCAGCTGGGCACTTTGCCTGGCTGAGGATGGCAGGGTTTTGTGCCGTTTTCATCTGCAGGCATATGTTTGTGCTTCTTTAGCCCAGGGGTAGCAGTGGGAGAGGTGGATGTAAGACCATCAAGAGTGAGCTGGTGAAATTACTGCACATCTGCTGAGATTTTTACAATTTTTATATTTATCTACAGCCAGCAATTTAGCTTCTGCAGGTGATACTGCTACTCATAGTAATTAACATTCAGCTATAGACATATTTAAGTCTCTAGCATATCAACTGTGCTCATACATTTTAAACTACTCTTGCACTATCAGTCAAAACCAGGATTTTACTGTGGATCAGAAAAGATTTTCAGTACAAGAATGTTAATTTGGATTAGAGAGAAAGTGGTAGGAGGGTATTTTGTTTTCTTTGTCTGTGGTGTGATACTCTTTAATAACAAGAAAGCAAGGTGGTGTTCAGGGTAAGAATGAGAATGGGTAAGGTGGGATTTGGATCTTTGTTGAGTATTGTCATCACTGGTATCTTCAGCAGCAGCCTATCTGATATTTTGACAGGCAATGTGATAAGCACTTCCTATTAAGGACATGAAGAAAGTGATCTTAAAAATGAATTTAGTTACCTAAAATATTTCACCCTCCCCCCATGTTTTCTTGCATGCGTATTTTGCGTGGTAAAATTTTTAATCAGTTAATCTAGTTTCCGAAACTGCACGTTGAATCCTTTTGTTCTTTTTATTGGAACCATATAAAATGCGGAGCTTTATAGTTTAGGTGTCTTTAGAACACTGAGTGTTCATGTACAATAAGAAATTAAGTCTTATATTCAAGTCTTCTTTTATACCTCTTAGAATTTTAATGTTTTCTTCACATGGGAATGATACATTGCTTGCTACATTTAATTTTAAGTTCTATTTTGTTTTGGTTCTTGCTTTTGTCTTCAGTGTCTTATAAATAAGATTTCACCCACTTTTTTGTGTGTGGAAAAGCTTGATTTATGTATATTAATTTAGTAACCAGATAACATAACTTGTCTAGTTATTTTAATTGAATATCTTAGAATTTCCAATTATAAAAATAATATAAGTCTATGTGTTTTGTTCATTTTTATACTTATTTTTCCTTTTACCTCTCTAACTTTTTTGGTCTGATCCTTCCATAGGGGGGAAAAAATCTTAAAATTATTAGTGAAGATGGGCAATCTTATGCTGTACTTTAATGGGAATTATTTTAATGTTCAACCAACCACTAAGCATATCAACTTGTTTAAAGGCACATTGTATTACATCAAGAAAGTCCCTATATCACAATTTTATAAAAATTTTTACTTTAACAGCAATCAAAATAATATTAATTTTGTCAGAGTTGCTGGAGGCTGTTCATATGTTCTTTTTCCTTTGATTTATTTATCAGATGTAGTCTGCAGGCAGTAGATATCACTCTAGTTATTATAGTTTAGGAAAAGAAGAATTTCTTTCTTTTTTCTTTCTTTCTTTCTTTTTTTGTTTTGTTTTGTTTTTTGAGACAGAGTCTCACTCTGTTACCTAGGCTAGACTGTCATGTATCAAATAAGCTCCCAGCAACCTCAACCTCCTGGGTTCAGGTGATCCTCCTGCCTCAGCCTCCTGAGTAGGAGGTACTGCAGGCACCCATGATAATGATGCCCAGCTGTTTTCTATTTTTAGTACAGATAGGTTCTTGCTCTTGCTTAGGCTGGTCTAAAGCTCCTGACTTCTAGGTATCCTGTGTTGGCGTCCCAGAGTGCTAGGATTACAGGCATGAACCACTTCACTCTGCTCAAGAAAAGGATTTATTAACAAATGTTTCATGGCTTTCAACATCTTTTAAAGACCTATAGTAATTGCCTCTAGGTTTGGCTTCCTCTTATGGGCCCAGCCCTTAGTGCCATAGTCACTGGCTTCCTCTGGAAAGCAGCTACCCTTGCTACTGAGGTTGTTGAATCAGGAAGCTGGCCATCTGTGGGTCTGAAGGGCTCTGTCTCTATTAATCCCACAAAGCAGATCCTTGCTGTTTACCTTTCTTCCCTCTGACCCAGTTCTCCATCCAAGACTCAAAGTCTAATTTGCCTGTCTGATAGCAGAACCTAAATCACTCCCAGCTTCCTAGATAAAAGTGTGACTGGGAAATGCAGATTTTAGAGTTCCGGCCTCTGTAACACGGGGAAAGTACATCCCAAGGGGCTTTAAGTAGCTATTTAGAGAGACAGTCTATGAAACCTGCCATACTCTTAATAAAATGAATTATATTAAGAGAATTGGTAATATTGAAACTGCTTTTCATTTCAGAAAACATTCCAGGTGACTCTGCAGGCCTATATTTTGCATCAGTATTGAATGTGATGGCATGTTTATTCTCTTTCTTTTCTTTGTCTTTGTGTTATACTGAACCTGGAATTTGGAAGCTTCTGTTTTTTCTCACACTCTAGAGCATTTTAGGTAGATAGAGCTGTTTGTTTCTTGGAAGTGTGATGGACTTCACCTGCCTATCTACCTGACCTCTATCATGTCTACAGAAAAGCTCTGTTATTGTTCTCATTCAAAAAAACTAAAAGTAACAAGACTTTATTCACTTAAGCACTAAAACAGAAGAATTCTGGCTCCTTCAATGCCTATTTTCCCCCATGGAATAGTGTCAGGTGAAAGTCAGTCAGTGCAGGTAAGGTGAACTTACAGTGCAGGTAAGGAAACTGTCTCATTGTTAAGGGAGCCTTGACCTAAGGCTCCTGCTATTTTACAGACAGGTCCTGGAGAACGAAGAGGGGAAGGGGTAGAAAGAGCACTGAGTCATATCAGAAGGACAGAGATTTCTACCTCCTGCCCCACACAACCACAGCCTCCCTTGTCATCAGCATCCCCCACCAGATTCGTACATTTGTTACATGGATGAACCTGGTTGTCACATTATCATCACCCAAAGTCCATAGTTTGCATCAGAGTTCATTATTCCATGGGTGCAATGGTCAAATGTTTGTGTCCTCTTCAAATTTCTATTTGAAATCTAATCTGCAATGTGGTGGTATTAACAGGCGGGTGTTTGGGGAGTTGACTAGGTCATGAGGATTAGTGCCTTTATAAAGCAGGCCCAAGGGAGTTCATTCTCCCTTCCACCACTGAGGATGCAGCGAGAAGGCACATCTACTAAGGAGTAAACAGTCTCCTGCCAGACACCAATTCTTCTGGTTCCTTGATCTTAGATTTCCTAGACACAAGATCCATAAGATAAACATTTGTCTTCTTTATCAGCTACCTAATTTCAGGTATTTTGTTATGGCAGCCAAAAGGTCTAAGAAAATGATTTTGACAAATATGTAGGGACATATATATACTGTTATCATATCATACTGAGTATTTTCACCACTCTAAACATCTTCTATACTCTGCATATTTATTAAACCTTGCCTACATATTATTATTTATTGCAAATTAGAACTGGCATGGAGAAGGATGAGGGCACACTATCATCTCTTCAGTGAGTAGGGTCTCTAAGGGACTTTGTCCTGTCATATATGTGTAGTTACAATAGAAATTCAATAACCAACATGTGGATAACCACTTTTAAACAGAAATTAACTGTTGGAATCTACTGCTCTCTTTCAGTGAAGCTGAGAAAAGGCTTTCTCACCCCACTTATACAAGAAAAGCATGTAAAGCAAAACACTTACTCAAGAATTAGCCTGAGTTGAGCTGGGAGTCACTGTCTGTCTCATAGCTAAGAAACACGTATCTCTAACGATTTCAAGTCAGGTTCACCAGAGAACTTGAAATGATTACTAGATCAGTTTGAGGGACCCTCACCCAAAAACATAAGTAGAAAGAAACAGAATAAGGTCATAAGAACACACTAAATTCAGGAAGGTAGGCCAAGCCACAAGTGTTTAAAGCAGTGGCTCCCAATGAGGAAACATTTTGTTAAAAAATAGGAGATAATCTCAAACAGACTGTAACATAAATTCTTAAGGTTTCAGGGGGATTCTGGGAATAGGCCTACTGGTAGCAACCCTGGTCAGAGGCTCCTGAGCAAAAGAAGAAAAGCTGGATTTAATCAGAATCTATGAAGCCAAAGACAGGGAGCTGAGCCCAGAAAGAAGTTCGGCAAGCTATAAATTCAAGGAAGATCACTTAAGAACATAAAACACAGGTACAAAGGGGGCCCCAGAACTGCTTGCTAGAGCCTCTTGCCT
>CAUYQV010088216.1:0-38353 GCA_963574575.1 Galagoides demidoff
CTTGGTGGTATTTCATGTTGCCTATTAGTATGTTTTCAGGAGTCACAACCTCCCAGAAATTTATGAATTTTATAGATTCATCATCTTTTCATCTTTTCCAAGACAGAAGAATGAACAAGAAATACTGTCATTTCATTCCTTTCATTTAAAGGAAAGAAAAAAAAAAGTAGCAGCTGCCCAGTGAAGACTGCTTTTTATATTATGTATCTTAAAAGCCTTGGCTATGTGTGCCCAAATTGTCACCGATGAGCCCCTCCCTGGTGGGGGCAGAGGGAGGGGAGCAGATGCGGCCTAAATTGCTTATTGTGGCACAAAGTGGGCCCCAACATGTCTGTGTTCCTGTCATTAAAAAGGAAACCTACCTTCTGTGCTTCTCTGTGTTCATGGGCACAGAGGATCCATATCCTCAGGCTTCATCCCCACTGTCAGAGCCCAACAGAGAGACATGAGACAGCCAGGACAGAAGAGGGGCGACCATGGACCCCTGTGCAGGATTCCATAAAGGGCACCCAGAGCAAATGATGGTTGTGGGCATAACAACCTGCCTCCATGGCTCCAGGGATGCCCTATATAAAAGGCCCCTCCAGATTCCCTCAGGGGAGTGGTGGTGACGAAGAATAACACCTGCTGCCTTTGATGGAGTGAGTCTTCTATGCTAGGTCTGTGGCAGGCACTTTATGAGGATTAAATCATTGAATCCTTACTGAGACTTGCATGGAGATGCTAGTGATCCCCACTTTGTAAATGAGGAAACTGAGGTTCAGGAAAAGGAAGGGCCTTGTTCAGGGTTGCACAGCCAGGGAAGGTAGTGGAGTAGGACATGAGTCCCAGAAATGTGACTACAGAGCTGAAGTTTCACTAGGTAGTGGTGTGCATGAACAGAATTGTGTAAACCCCAGAGATATGAATTATTCTGCTTCTGACCTGCTCTAGTTGACACGTCCTCCAGGAAGAGCCAGCTCCCACAGGTGACTCTTGCTCCAGAGTTTCGCTGATGCTAGAATCTACTCACAATGAGATCCTTATCTCCATTTTCCCAGATCAACCAGAGCAGGACAAGGAGTTGAATAAATGTGCAGGTGCAGCCAGGATAGAAACCACGGCTGAAGAGAATTAAAGTTGCTCAGTATTGATTGAGCTGCTGTTAGCTTCATTTTCAACCTCTGTCCCATAATAACATGAAGGGTCCCTCCTCCTCCTCACCCCAACCTCACCCCTTCAGAGCCTGACCCTGGCTCCAGATGCGGAGAGACTGAAAGTTATGTGTGTCCCTGTGTTCCCTGTTTACTGGGCCATGGAGAAGGGACAGGAATGAAGTTCTTTGGAAGTGCCAGGACCCCAGATCCACTCTCTGGTCAGCAAGCCCTTCAGATCTTGTGTACTGTGCTCACTGTTTCTTTCTGCCTGATGACAGTCATTCCTGCAGTGAGGACAATGGTGGGGGTCAGAGCCCAGGTGACTGTGTCAAGGACAGGTAGCATGAATAAGCACTGATCTTTAATGGCTTCAAGCTACTGAGATTTGGGGATGTTTGTTACTCACAATGCAGCTAGCCTGGACTGACTAATACAAAGAACAGTGCCTGGGGTTAGAGATATGAACTTGAGAGTTCTCAGGAATTGATAGAGTTACATTTTTTTTTTCAAATTAGATGACCCTGGGAGGGAGAATAGGGAGAATGTTTGTTGCATTTTTTCTGTTACATGAGTGGGTTCACTATCTTCTCCAAACTTGATTCTATCTTCATTTCTCCTTATACTCAACTCCCAGGATGATTCTGAGTCTTGACCAACTCTACTTTCTCCTGACCTTGCCATCTTGGACTCTTAAATCTCTGCCCTAGCCTCTTGTGCCACCCCCATGACCATGATGGTTTCTGCCATGTCAGTCTTGGAGGAGGGGTGAGATTCAAGTGTGGGGTTCCCACTTACAAGCTGTGTGATACTGAGTAACTAAGGCTCTCTGAGCCTTGCTTTCCTAGAAAAAACGGGGGAGCCACATTCATAGGATTTGTCTCAGAGAAAGGTTATGAGGGTTAAATGAGGTGAAGTGTTTGAAGTCCTTGGTATAGTTCAGCACTCCTCACTAGGGTCCCCTCACTATTTCACGGTCATGCCTTATGATGGCTTAGGTTAAGTGTTGACTCAGAGGGTGTTTTGGATGAGATTAACATTTAAATCAGTGACCTTCAGTCAGACAACTGCCTTCTCTGATGTGGGTGGGCCTCATCCAAGCAGTTGAAGGTCCGAATAGAACAAAAAGACTGGCCTCTTTGAGCAAGAGGGAACTCTCCAGAAGATTTCATCTGTGCTCCTGGCTTTCCTGGGCCTCTTCCTGCCAGGCCGTACTGCAGATTTGGATTTGCCAGTCTCCATAATCACATAAACCAGTTCCTTCTGATAAATCTTATTCCTGCTCAAGAACCATCCATTGCTCCCAATTGCCAATGATAAAAAATAAAGTGTAACTTTCTCACCCTGGCATCTGTCCCCCACCCCATCTCCTGTGCCCTGCCTGTGACGAGGTGCTGCCTGCGTTTGAGCAGCCCACCCCTCCCCCACCACAGTTGTGCATCCAGCACACGCTCATATGTGCAGCTTCATGTACACTTGTGCCTTCACGCGCACGGTGCATGCACATACATGCCTGCAGCCATACTTGCTCAGACTTGCTTAAACATGCACAGGCACACATACATGTATACGCCTGCTTACAGCCAAGAAGAACGGACACCTGCATACACAGCATGTCTTCACACAAACACATCTTCACATCCACATTCACCCCCAGACTCCTGCCTGCATGAAGACCCCTCAGGGATCCCCTCTTTCTGACTCCTGTTTCCAGATGTGCTATGAGATTCACCATACGATTTAAGGCTGAAAGGCAAGCTAGGCAAAGCTGAGCTGAATTTCATTTTAATTGTTTATGGCAGGAGCCCAATTTCTCAGGTGATAATTATACTAATTAAACATTTGTTATCAGAATGGTGAGGGGGCAGGTGCTCACTGCCGGCTACAGGTCACCGAGCAGGCAGAGTGCTGTAATGTACGGGATTCAGTTCCAAGCCTGCCACTGCCAACTGCAGTCTCTGCAGGGGGTCCTGGGATAGGAGCAGATGGGAAGAGACAGGGAGATGGGATCGGGGGCACACCTTAGCTGTCTGGGGTAAGAGCCCCTTGCTAGGCCCACAGGGACAAATGGAGCCAGCAGGTCTGGACTGCCTTCTGCCACCTGATGCTTGATACAGGGGTTGGATGTCCCCAAAGAAGGGCAGATCTCACTGGCATCCGCTGCTGCTCTTCTGCATGCCCTTGGGTGAGTCACTTGTCCACTTTGCATTGTCATGGTTCTCAGCAACCTCACAGACACCTCTGAGAGCAGGGCCTAGTCTCTACCACACACTTTTGTGTCCTCAGAGCCCAGATCAGGGCCTGGCACACAAGAGACTCTCAAGAAATAGTAAATATTTGTCTGAGGATGACATGGATGTGTAAATAGGACAAATCTGGGAGGTAGGCATTCTTATTCCCATTTAACAGAGGGGGAGACTGAATATCAGAGGGTGATGTGACTCATCCAAAGTCACACGCTGGACAGTGGGGACAGAGACTAGGCAGAAGTGTCTGAAAGAGGAAGCTGAGGGCTGTTTTGCCAGGAAGCACACAGGACCAGGACAGAGCTGGGGGCAGCATGGATCCTGGGGAGAGATCACAAGTTTTCCCAGGCCCTGTCACCACCTGGGAAACTCAAGCCAGCACATGGGAGGCTCCAGGGAGAAGTGGGAGGGAGCAGCCTCTTTCACCACTGCCTCCTCCAATCAGCTGGGCTCTCAGGGAAGGGATCATCAGGGACTGTCCAGTCACCAGCAGGCTGAAGGCAGCAAGAGTGAGGAGTGGGAGAGCAGGGCCAGGCCCCACCTAGGTCAACCACCAGGTCCCACCCCCTCTGCACCTGGCTACCCTTCCCACCCAACTCTTCTCTCCTTGGCCTTGGTCAGTGCTACCAACAGCCCTGTGTCAAGGGTGGGAGTAATCATCTCTCCTTTGTGGATGGGGAAGCTGAAGCCTAAGCAAAGCCATGGGACTCAGCCAAAGTCACAGCAAGTCAGCAGCAAACCTAGACCTGACCCAGGTTGACTCCCAGCACAAGGCGCTGAGTTCTGCCTCTCCCAGCTTCTCTGGCCCAATCCACCGCATCCTGTCCTCTGCTACCACCGGCCCCCTCTGTCACACCAAACACCCCACACAGGGCCTATCTCAGAGTTGTTGGAGACCCCAAGCCTCCTCTCTAGCCCCCACCCCTGATCCTGGACTTTTTGCTCTAGCTGCCTCGGACACTGGGTCAGGGAGATATGGGATGTTGGGGCTGGCAGGGACCTCAGAAAGCCTCAGGCCCCATCCCCTGGGGTGGCAGGTGGGGCAATGATCTCTTAGCCATACTGTGCCCCTCACCTCCATCCTAAGAGCCCCTAGGGCCCCGTCTGAGCCTCTGCTCTTCTCCCTGCATTTCTCCTCGTCTTCCTGCCGATTCGTGAGCCAGCAAAGTCTGTGAAACTTGTTCTAAGGTTTGATTTACACACTTCCAGGAAGAAGGGAAGCTTCTATACCTGCAATGACTAAGAGGCCAAGATGACTCACTTTGCTGGGAAATGTTTGCTTCTCAGCAGGGATGCTTCAGGCCTCCTCTTCGAAGGCTAGGATTTTCTGAGGCTTCCTTTTCCCATCTGTCTGGTGGCTTTGTGGGAAATTATGAGGAGGCAGCAAGAGGGGTGCAGAAAGCCATGGAACTCTTGCAAAGGAAGAGTGAGTCTAGACAGCGTGGTGGGGAGGAAGAGGATAGGTCTGGGGTTCACCAGAAGCCTGGGTTTGCATCCCTGTTCTCTTATAGGCAAGCTGTGTGGCTTTTGGAAAGTTACTTACCCTCTCTGGGCCTCAATGTCCTCATCTGCAAAATGAGAACATGACATCTATCTCATAAGGTAAGAAGGCTTAGATGAAAAGTCACATGCAAAGGCCCTGTATATGATAGATGTGTGACAGCTCTGAATTCTCCTTTCTGGCCCTTCTGAGTTTCCCCTGCCAGATTTCCTTGCATCTCCCTTCCTTGCACAGGCCCTTCTGCTCCAGGGGTTCTGGACCTTGTTCTTTTTAAGGGTCCACCTCTCCTGCAGCTGGAGGGTAAGTCACACCCGAGGAGGCTCTGCTGGCAGAAGCAGACTGGGCTGGCCTCAGGGCACCCCAGATGCCAGGCACAGCAGGTGCTAGACAAGCCAGGGAGTTTTGTCGGAGTGTGGAGCTTCCCTGCTAATGAGTTAACAAATCTTGCAGTTGGAAAGGGCCCTCGGCAGAGTAAGGGGCCTCTGGGGACCAAAGTTCTGCTTCAATCTAAGGGGTCAGCAGAATTCTTTGATGCATCTAATTTATATATGTATATACATACACACACACACTGCAATTTTACTTCAATTGCACAAATGAAGTTAGCGTGTCGGAAATTTAAATGAAATAACATTTAAACGAAATAGTTACAGTAAAAGTAGCAGAGTACTGAAAAATCTAAAATAGACGTACACCTAAAGCATGAGAATTCAACGTTCGCTAGTGTTTCAGCTTCAGTTTTGATCAATCTATCACACATCTATCATCTCATTTCTAACAGAGCAAGGAGGGACTGGCAGGTGATGGCTTTGTTAGGTGGCCCAGGGTCTGAATGCTCTAGGCTGGGCTTATAACCTGGAGGCAGTGAGTGGGAACGATCAAGACCAGATCAATGGACCGCAGAAAGCTCAATGGCATCCTGAATGAGGATCTGAGTTTAACCAGAACCTGAGGGACACCCCCACACCCCCCCATACCCCCTACAACTGCATGGCAGTGGGGCACAGTGTCCCAAGGAGAGGGCCTTTGGAGCTGCCCCTGCCAGAATCTAAGACCCAGGGCTGGCCCTAGGCAAATCCTAGTAGCCCCTCAGTCTCTGGAGCCTCAATCTTTCTACCTATACATAGGAATGGTGATCCTTTCCTCACTTGGTTGTTGTGTAGGCTACGTCGGGTGAGTAAAGCCCTACATGGTGCATGGCATATGGCAGGTTCTCCACGGAGGATGGCTCTGTGATCACATGGAACCTGCCCAGCTCCCGGAGGGCTAGAGCTGAGTAAGGTAGTGACCGGGGAACCTGGCCCTTACCAGCGCTGTGACTTGAGGAAGCAACCTAACTGTTCGTCACCTCGGTTTTCTCATCCGCAAAATGAGTTAATAATAATGATTTCCCTCCAAGGCTGATGTGAGGCTTCAATGAGATGATATTTGTAAAGTTCTAGAAGAGGGTGGGGCACACCGAAAGGCTTGATAAAGTTATCTTTTTACGGTTGTGTGCTGGTGTGCTGGTATTATTTCAAGATCATTGTCCAGGCTTTTCTCTTAATGGTCCCTGAAGACCGGTGCAGACTGACTGTGAGTCCCTGTGTTCTGTCAGGACCTCAGGGTTCCCTGTGGCATCTGCCCTGCCCTCCTCCTGCTCTGAACCCATCCCACTACCCCCTACCCTCCCAAACTCCTTGGCTCAGGAGGGCCCAGGGCAACCTCAGGTTTCTTCTAATTGGCAAAACACAAAGAGATCACTTTCTTCCCAGGATGGACCATCCTCATGACAGTGTAGATAATGTGGCAGGACCATCGTAAGGGCCAGTTTCCCACTTCCAGCCCTAGCAAAGCCACCTTGTCTTTTCTTTGAGCTTGGATTGAGGGAGGAAGCCTCATGATTGTTACCCTGTCATGCAATGGGGCTCTGCCAGGCTCCTTATCTGCCATTGGAAGGTGAGGCCCAGCCAGGCCAGTCCCTGCCACAGACCAGTGAGATTCTTGTTTACACTATAGGTTTTATTTTCTTGTTTGTTTTGAACTAGCTGATAAAATGTCAAAATGTAAAGATTTCACATAAAATAACATCAGAGTGGCTGGGACACTGGGCCTGTGTTTCACCCAGCAACAGTCTCTGGGGCTGACTCTCCATGGCCACCCCCACTTCGTCTGTTACTTGTGCTACCTGCCTGGCCCCTGAGCTGGGGGACCCTGCTACAGAGGTCCCACCCCGGCTTGCCCTCTATGCAGATGGGCAAGCTGAGGCCAAAGGGAATAGAGTGTCACGTGTCCACCCCACCCTGACTGTCACCTCCTGAAGTACAGGGACATTTGTTTGTTTTATTCACTACTCTCTTCCCCAAACCCAGAGCAGGGCCTGGTATGCAGCAGGTACTCAGTAACAGCAACTGAGTGTTACAATCCTAGACTATTACTCACAGGCTGCAGGCAGAGTCAGGGCTCAAACCCATCCCAGCTTAGCTGCGTTTGCCCCCAACTTGTCAGAACCCAAGATAGGCTCCTCCACCCCCATGAACGTATATGACCCCCCCATAGCCATATGCCCCCATACACATGCTCATTGCTTACACTGAGGTGCTTCAGAAACCCAATCCAAGTTAATCCCCGAGAAGAAAGTGAGCCTTCTGAAGAAACCATCACTTATCACTGTGGTATTTGAGTTGTAGGCCCATTGTTTACCATGAATAAATTGAAATGTAGAAAGAAGCCTTGTGTGACATGGGCCGTCCTTTATAACTGTAGGTAGTAAAGAGAGCAGTGGTGAAGGTGCTGATATAGACAGAGCTGGTTTAAGGTCTGAATCCAAATCCTGGCCGTGTGGCCTTGAGCATGGCATTTTCTGAGCCTCAGTTTTCCTATCTGTGAAATAGGGAGAATAACAGGACCCAACACACCTGGCTGTTAAATGAGATACTATGGATAAGTCAAAAGTCCAGTGCCTGGCTGCAGACGGCTGATGCTTCGATTGTCACTAGACACTGTGCAGTTGGGATTCATCAAGGATGAACGAGATGGATGAACACTCACGGAACACTTCCCCAGACACTTTTCAGTGATTTCTCCATCATTACAATCACAGAAGCATATACATAGAATAAAAGGGTGGTCCTCCCATGGCAAGCCAGTTATCTTTTCTAAAGATAGTTCTTGGGACAGAGATAAATTTTGGACCCCTTGAAATAACCAATCTTAGGAGTTTTGGACTCCAGTCAAAGCCAGTGGGATTCGTGAAATTTACAGCTATGGGGATGCTGCCACTGCAGGGGCCAACTGTGCCCAGATTTGCCTTTCTGCCCCATCACTGGCAGAACTTGGGCCCCAGGCAGCCCAGATCCTTCCCAGAGTCAGAGCCTGGACCTCCTCCCCTGCTCACTCCCAAACTCAAAGCACTATTAGCTGAGGTTTGTGTTTCTCTTTCTTCCCAATGAATACATAATTGCCCCCTAGGATGGGCAGAGATGACAGTTGTAATAAAATCGGTTCATTACATCCCTCTACACAGAGACATTTAATGAACATGGAGCCGAAGGCACTAAGGCCCCTGAGCCACATGCAAATGAACCAGGTTTTACAGTATCATTTAATTTTCTGGGAGAATGGGAAAGGAAGACGGAGGAGATAGGCAGTGTGGGATAGAGGCGGAGAAAGAAGGGAGGGTGAGGGAGGGAGGGTGTCAGGAGGCATAAAGGAAGAGGGTGGGTGAGAAGGAGGGGAAGGAAGGGGAGTGAGCAAGGCAGGGAGGGGGAGAGGTGGGCTCCCTTTTATTGTTTTCTAATTGACTCTCCAGAGCCCCCTTGAATGGAGGGCAGGGTTGGGCAGCCTTGTTATTCTTATTGGAAAAGTGCCTGAGGACACTAGGTCCTGCTCTGTGCTATGAATGACATTGGGTGTTGGAGACATGAAAAAGCGTGAGACAGATGGGGTTCTCCTCTGCGGGATTCACAGTCTGGTGGAGGGGGCAGAAATACAGCAAATAATCAGGTCAATGCTCCTTGGAGCCACAGGTCGGCTATGTGCTCATTGCATGATGACAAGGAGGAGCAGGTGGACAGCCTCAGAGGGTGGGCTACGAGCTATGTAGGAAGAGTGACTGCTTTGTCTGGAATCCCGTCCCTGCCACATCCTGACTGTGAGAACTCAAGCACGTTGCTTAACTTCACCAGCCCTCAGTTCCATGACTGGAAGATTGAGATCATAAAACATCTATCTAATAGGGTTGTCAGACGAACTAAATTTATTAATACATGTAAAACACTCAGAACAGTGTCTCAATAAATAAAGTTCTCACTAAATGTTGGCTATTATAGTAAGAGCTAAAAGGGAAAGACAGAGATTGAAAGGTTCTGGCTTAGATGAATTAATCATGGAACTTTCCCTCGAGTAAGTGCCATATAAGCTGCAGCTAAAGAGATGGGCAGGGGTCAGCCAAGGAAATAGGCAAGAGAAGGAAGGGGCAGCTATTTGTGTGTATGTATTTTATCTGCCCAGCATCCTTTCTTTCTTGCTCGGTTAACACACCCTAATTTTCCTTTGGAAAACAATTTCCTACTTCTCTCTCAGTGAGAACTCGATGAGAATCCTTTCAGTGCATGTAGGTGGGGCTGACTCCAAGCTCCTGCTCCAAAGGGGACATGCTAGCTGGGCTTGGCTACCTGGTCACTTCTGGTTGGCCAGTGGTGGGCAGATGATCCTGGTCAGGCCAAAGAAAATATCAGGGACTTTTGCTTAAATCATCAGCAAAGAAATGTGATAAGCCAGTATGCTGTGAGTTTGGAGTTATGTGTGGCTGTCTCTGACCTAGAGGGTAGAACCTTCCTGTGAAGGAAGCTAACACAAAAGAAACTCCAGTTAAAAGGTGGAAAGAGAAGGTTCCGACAGCATCAGTTGACTCCCTGGACCCAGCCATGCCTGATTGGACTGTTCAGGTGAAAAAGCCAGTAACTTGCCTTTCTCAACCTCTGTTTCTTCATTTTATTTAAATCGTATTCAGTCGGCTCTCCACTCCTTGCGGCTGAAGGACTCCTGTACGGTAGTGTGCATTCCTGCCTAGGGGGATGGCTTGTGGCAAGGTTCTGTGGAGGGAAGAACATGGCTTATGGGAGGACATGGATAAAACAAGCAGGAAGGAAGGTTGTGGCTCAGTGCAGAGGCCCAGGGCACCTGAATATAACCTGGAAAAGAAGAGAGGTTCAGCATAGGGATTAAAAAACGGGACATGCACAAAGCAATAACTACTCTCTTCCATAGGTGCCCCCCACGGCCTTCCCAAAGGCCTCGCTTCTTGCATCACTCAGCAATTTGTCCTCATGAAATCTGAGTCAAAGACTCAGAGACAGTTAGGTGGAAGAGCCCTGACATGCCACATAGGCTAATAGTTTCCAAATATTTTACCTTATTTCTAAATAGCTAAGTAGTACCTGAATATATTGTCATGGATGGAAGGTAGGAAGATAAAATGAAAGGAAAAAAGGAACTCTTACCATATGGATAAAACAAGGGGCCTCATTTTCACATGGGAGATGAAGACCAGAGAGGTTATGTAACTCACCTAAAATAATACAGCTCATTAGAAGCATTTTGTATTAGGATCCTGGCTTGGCGTTTCTTACCCCATCAGATATCTCTAAAACTTTGCCCCTAAAACACATTCCTTAATGAGGCTAGCAGAGCACTGGGAACATGAATGCCTTCTGTAGCACTATTCCTCTCCCCTATTATGTAGAGAAGCTCTTGGGATAATGATCACTAATTTTTGAAAGCACTTATCATGTACCAATATCTATGCTGAGTGGCTTATTCTCTCACCATTTCACTGAGTTCTCATCACAATCCTTAGAGTAGGTGCCCTTATTATCTTCATTTGCTGGGTGAATACAGCAAACAAGGCACGGAGAGAGAGGTTAAAAAATGAGGCCAAGTTTACACCACTTGCACATGGTAGACCTAGGATTTGAACACAGGTAGTGCAGCTCCAGCATCTATGCTCTCACTCTTGAACACAAAGTAAAGTTGGCAAGAGCAAATTTCCTGTAGCAAGTAGATAATTCTAGCCACGAGACAAAAAAGCAAATGAGCAACCCCAGAAGTCTGAAGAAGAAAGCCTTCCTGCTGCCCTCAGAGCTGTCCGCGGTGCTGAAACCCATCTCTGCATAGCTTTCGCTATCTAAATGTTGGTATTCCTTGAACTGGGCCCCCTTAGTTCTGGGGGCTTTTGATAATGCCTGCATACTTCAACTTGACATCAGATCACTCCTTTCCCCATGAGCTTCCCCAGCTGAGCCCTGGACCAACAGTACTGTGATCAGGCCACATCCTTACTGACCTTTTCTCTCAATCAAGGTTTCACTCAGCCCTGAGCTTTGAAGAGAGGAAAAGACATAGTCCATGACCTCAGGGAACTACAGTCAATTTGGAGAGATAGACAGGTAGGGGGGGACATTGGATGAGATCTAAAAGTCTCAAAGCAACACACAAGGTCCTGCAGGATCTAAATCGTTGTCACCTCTTACCTCTAACATTACCTGGATGTCGGTGGTTCCCTGGGCACAGGATGCATCTGTAACCTTTGGGACTATTTACAATCTGCTTTATCAAACATGTAAGGATGGAGTGTAGACTTAAAAAATAAGTGACACTACTAAACGAGTCTGGAGGTAGGCAAGGGCGAGGGCAGGGTCTTGTGAGCCTTCTTGGAGGACTTTGATTTTTCTCCCGAAGGCTGTGTCCTGGAGCATTGACAAGTGTTCAGTGAGGAGGTGACATAACCAGATATGGATTTCAGGAGATAGGGCTGGAGGCCAGAAGACCCTCAAGGAGGTTGTTTGAAGGTCCAGGTGGGAGATGATAACAACTGAACAAGGAGGGAGGAAGTCCCTTTCCATCACACACTCCTGTGCTATTTCCTTTCCAGGATCCTTTATGCTATGAAATTTCTTTTTTTTTTTTCACTTGTTATTGCTTATTTGTCTCCTCCAACAAAATGTTAGCAACAAAGAGGCAGGAACTTTGCCTTATTTACCACTGTGTTCCTGGTGCCAGCCACAGAGTGGGGGATGCAATGAATGGTAAATGGAGAGATTGTCAATGATATATATAGGATGTCTGGCACAGAGGATGAGGCTTAAGGGGCAGGAATTTAAAAGGAACCCCACAGCTTAGGGCTGGAGCCCCCACAGTCTTCTGCTGCAGGCCAGGGCTGATCCAGGCTTTGGGCAGTGAGGCTGCAGTGGGGAAGCTGTGATGGGGGAAGCCTGCCAAGACTGGCCTGGAAAGTGTCTGGCAGGGCTCTGATGGTGACCTACTTCCATTGATGTAAACTGTAGATTCCTGGGATGAGTTGGGTGGAAGGCCAGGCGCCAGTCCTTCCCCATGTCTCTGAACTCCTTGCCCAGAGTCTAGGTTTCCTGGAGGTGTTCCCCAACCCCACCCCTTGCCACTGCTTTTATGGTGTAGTACAAGAAACCTAGCAATTTAGGATATATAGTTAGCAGATTGATGAGCAGGTGTTTATCTGGAAGGCCAGCTCTTTCTCCTTCCCTCTCTGGATCCTGACTCCACTGCCGTGCCCTAGGGAGGGTATAGTTGGTGCCCCACACCCTACTGACACTGACAACACATCTTCTCTTGGGGGATCCTTCATTGGGCTCTGGGGATGTCTCTGCCCTTGAAGAGTTCCTGGTCTAGAAGGGGTGAGGGGCTGGGAAAATAGGTGCGGCTGTCATCATGACATAGAGGTTTAAGAATTAAGAGGGGGAAAGCCTAGGGCTGTGGGGACCTGGAAGAGGGGTCCCTACCCTCTCCTCAAGTCAGGACAAGCTTCTTGAAAGATGTGATACCTAAGCAGAGATTAGTTAGATGAGCAAAAGGCAGAGGGAGAAAGGTCCTGTAGGGAGAAGGACCAGCTGAATCCCACAGGTGTGGGTGGGCACAGCAGGGAGCTGGGCGTGCCTGGGTGTAGTGCCTGGGGATTGGCAGGAAGTGTGGCTAGAGAAGCAAGAGGGGGCTTCTCCATGTTCACCCCTCAATCTGGAGCTCCTGTTGTGCACCAGACCCAGCACTGAGGGCTCAGGGGCAATCTCCTCAACCTCAATGGTCACATCTCTGTTGACCCAAGAGCCAGAGGCCCGCATTCTCCTGCTCTGATCACATCCTGGCCTAGGGTACCCACGCTCTCCAGATCTGCATCTGGGATACTATAGGGGGTGAAGTCTGGGGTGGGGAAACTTCCAGCAGGCTGAGAGGCTCTCTGCAGGCAATTTGTGGAAGAGGTTTCCAGAAAGGGCAGCTGCAATTAAATCAAATGAACTGTAAAACTCTATTTGGTTTAAAGGCTCTGCAAACCAGGATATTGGTGACAGGCGGGGGTAGGGTTGTGGTGGGGTGCTTAGCAACCAGCAGGGCTGCCACTGGATCTCAGTCTCCGCGGACTGTCGCCCAGCCTCCACCCCATGCCGGGTCCCATGCTGGGCTCTGGGGCTCAGAGACAGGTGAGACCAGGGAGCTCTGGGGATCTCACAGCCCAGGCCTGGCAAGGAAGCTGCCAATTTCAGTACAGTCAGGGGCAAGGGCTTGTGTAGGGGAAACACAGCAGTATGGAAGGAGACTTCCAACTCAGGGAGGGGATAAAGGGGTAGGAAGGGATGACATCGTGCAAATGACCTCGGTTCAAATCCCAGCTCCACTTCCCAGCTGAGTGACCATGGCCAGGTGGCTGATGTCTCTGAACTTCAGTTTCTTCTTCTCTACAGTGGGGATGACAGTTACACCCCAGGGCTGCTGTGGCATTAGATGAGATGATCAAGAGAGCCCACAGCATAGAGCCTGGCACATAGTAAGCACTCAGTCCACATTAACTGTCACTGAACATGGAGCAACACTGTGGAGAAAACTGCTGTCAGGTTGGAGGAAGCCTGGGGAGGGTGTCTGGGAGAATGAACAAGCAAAGGTCTGCACACAGCTGGGCCTATGGGTCAGGGTGTGACAGGTGCAGCTGGAGAGGCCCCTGTGACCAGTTCACAAGGGCCTTGTAGTCCATGCCAAGTTGTTGGGGTTTAGTCCTCAGAGCACTGGGGAACCATGGAAGGGCTTGGGGTGGGCATTGCATGTTTATCTCAGCTGTAGCCTTGAACTGGAGGGGGAGGGCCTGGGTCTAGGAACTTCTATAGCTGCCTCTGGGGAGAGAAGATGGTGCCCAGGACTATGTGAGGACAGTGTGGACAGGGGACAGAGGTGGGGGTCAGGGGGTGGACAGAGACATCAGGGAGGCAGGGCTGGGCCCCTGGAGGGGGTTGCAGGGAGACAGCAGCAGAGGAGGGGCCCAGCATTCAGAAGGGAAGGTGGGCTGAGCTGGGCAGGAGCAGGGTCCTAGAGCCAGGGGTTCTCGGCCACAGGCCTCTGCTGCAGGGAAGGGCCAACCTGAGTCTTGTAAGAGAGACAAAGACCCTTCAGTGCCCTCAGGCTGAGGGAAAAGCCGCCCAGACCTTTCCTTCAGCCAGACCCTGCCTGAGTCCCATAGCTGGTCAGGCTTCCTGGCCCTCCAGGGCCCTCTGTGAACACTCAGGCCGAGTCCTGCCACAGGACTCTCACTTCACGCCCCTGCCGCCCTAAGGTGACCTTGAGCCCTTCACACTGCATCTCTCCTCCTCTCCACACGGAGAACATCACCTCTCCTTACTGCAGGAGAGGAAGGTACAGGTGATCGCTTCCTCCTCAGTCAGGGCTCATAGAACTGGGCAGGAGATAGCCGGGACAGGGAGAGACAGAGGCAGACACTGACAGGGACTCCATGACAGAAAGAGTGAAGCAGAGAAGGGAGGCCTAGGGCACAGTCCCCCACATCACCACCTTCTCCCCTGAACCCAGCCCTGAGTGCCTGCTTTGGTGGGGGTGGGGAGTCAGCAGGTTCCCTTCTCTGTGGCTGATCCTCTCGGAGAAAAGAAATCGCGCTCATCCCATTAATCTAATTAGACACAATCAAGTTGTGGGGGGCTGTGCGGCAGGGTGAGTGATTAGGAAAAATTGCCTCCCTGCGAAGAGGTTAAATTTGATTTTTGTTCCCTAATCTAAAAATTAAATAGAGAAGAAGAGGCTTTCTGTCCCCTCCCTTCCCTCCCCACAGCTCCCCAGCTGATGGTCTGAGAGCTCCCTGAGGAGGGGGTAGCTCAGAGGGTCACACTACAGCCTGCACAGTGATGGTCAGGATGACATAGGACAGCCTGCACCTGCCCTACACACACACACACACATACACACTCTTATCTCCCGGGGACACAAGGACAGTCCACAGTCCTGAGTGCTGGTCCTGCCTCTGCTGATAACTGCCTGTGTGAACCTTTGCCAGTTGATCTGGGGGATCTTGCCTGGTTGTTGCAACTTGGAATTTTATTTTCTTTCTCTCAGCTTATTCCTTCTTGCAAACTGAGGCCGACTTAGAGGAAATAAAGTCTTGGAGGTGATGGCCCATTGCAGTTCATCAGGTCATACTCATCATCGTGTGACACACCCCCTCCCATCAGCACACCCAGAACTGCCCCAGCAGCCCCCAGCCAGCCCCAGAGCCAGAGTCCAGGGCGGGAGGGCAGAGAGGGCTCTGCTGGCCCCATGAACAGACACACGCCCACACCACCCTGAGCCATGTCACCACCCGCTCCAGGGGACGGGCTTTATCAACCAGCACCAGTCCCAGGGCCAGGCCTGCACCTTCCATAGCCCTGGACCAGCCATCACTGTCTGCTCTTTTCATATTTCTCTAAGGATTGAGCTGGCAGGGGACTGCCTGGGAAGGTAGGAGGAGCTTCTGGATCCAGAAGCTGAAGATGGGTTAATGTATGTCCTGTGGCTTCTCCAGTGAGAGCTGGCCCTGGGAACAATTTGGGGAAGAGGTTGTCAGAGGGCTGGTAAGGGGCCTTGAGCCCCCAGGTGGAGACAGAACCTGGAGGCCAGGCTGAGAGTGAACAGAGGTAGTGAGCTTGTCACTGATGGGTGGCCAGAGGGCCCTGCCACTGCTCCCTGTTCTGCCCTTTCCCTGCGGGGACATGGTGGCTGAGCACCACTTGTGTGACCAGAGAGCTCCAGGCTAAGGGGTCAATCCTGCTCTGGCAGGGAGGGAGGTAAATGGTTCCAGGGCACGTAATGTGGGCAGGGGTGTAGATTTCAGAGACTGGCCTGCTTTTAATCCCAGACACTGGCTTACAGTGTGACCCTGAGTCGTTTCTTTCCCTACTCTGGGCCTCAGTTTCCTCATATGCCAAAAAAGGCATGGAGCCTATCTGAGATCGCATGGGCTCCCCTGGGCACAGGAGGGGAATCTTCAGGGCTCAGTGGCTGTTTGTTCCTGACCCCTCTGCAGCCCACACAGTGTCTGGCTCCTGTCAGACCAGCACCCAGCAGGTATCGATTAACCTGGGGGAGAAGAAGAAATGGGCTTGTGTATGTGTCTGGGGCTCACAGGGCCAAAATCTAAAACTGTCAAACAACTAGAGGCCTGGGTGGGTGGCACCCTTGGGATTTGGTTGTCAGATATCATCAAGGACTTCCTGGAGGAGTTGGGCCTTGGGCTGGTAGGCTGTAGACAGAGGAGGGGAAGGCATGGGAGGAGCAGAGACTGCACTGCAGGTGCACAGGCAGGGAGGTGGGGCCAAGGTGAGGCCACACCCTCTCTCCTGCTCTCTGCCCCTGGCCCAAGGTTGATGGGGAAGAGCTTGGGGTGGGGAATTGGGGAGGTCTGGGCTCAGCCTGGACAAAACCCACTGCCACTCAGAGCTCCAATGTTGTCAGCTGTGGAGAGGGGAAACCGTACCCCATCTCAGGGCAGTAGTGAGGCTGGCATAGGTATTCTGTGTGTGTGCAGTCCCAGCCCAGAGCTGGCATCCAGGGGAAACACGGTACCAGGGACTCTCTCCTCCCATCAGTTCATCCAGGTCACCTCCTCCCCTCTGCCATGTGTGGTCTGAGCAGGGAGCAAGCTTTGGTGCAGAGACCCGGGACAGGGGCAAAATGACCACCCAGGTGTACCTGGCTGGATGGAGCCCATCCAGCCCTACCGTATAGGAAACAGAGAGATTAAGGGAGTGGCCCAAAGTCATCCAGCCTCCAACAGCAGCCTCTGCATGCTCTTCTCTCTAACCAGTCCTGGGGCTGGAGGGACCCCAAGGCTTATGGGTTCTTCTCTGCCCTCCACCATCCCTTTGCCCTTACAGTCATTTGCCTTCCAGGCAGAGAAGAGTCTGAGAACAGGACACGGGGCTCCCTAGGAGTATGGGCCAGTGGTGTGCAGAGCCCTTGCCGAGCCTTGCCCTGTGCTGGGGAGGGGAGGGTTAAGGCTCCAGCGGGTCTTCCCGGTTAGTATTTAACTTGCAGCTTCTAAAGCCATCAAGAGCCCCATGGAGCAAACATTTTCTCTCCTAATGACACTGCAGCAGATTAAGGCGGGGCCCATCTCCCAGACAGCATTAAAAAGAGGCAGCCATTACCCAGAACGGCCTGGCCTGGCAGCTGGATTAACTTTCCCAGAGGCCTGGGGAGGAATAGTTCTCTTAGCCTTGCCATCAGCAAATTTTGCCTGCTCCCTGTGGTCTAAGATCTGGGTAAAGGCAGAATGTCCAGGTCCCAGGCTGGGAGGACATTGAGACAGGATGAGGCTCAGTTCCATGTGAAAAAAATCCTCCAGTCCCAGTGGGCCACAAGATGATAACCATTGCCTCACTGGGCTGTATTAGGTGGACCATTGGCTGTTGGGAAGGGAAGGTCCCTGCTTGGGGCTCAGCAGAGCCATCTCAGCAGGTGGTGCCCAGATCACCCAGTACATGGGTGTCTCTTCCTCAGTAATGGGGCCCATAGGCCAGGTGTGCTTAGGGTATGCACTGACATGGGATTAGGAGGTGGGGGGTCTGGGTCTTGCCTTAGAGACTATGGGAAACTGACTTTCCTCACAACAACCACAGTTCCCAATACTTGAGCACCTACTGTGTGTCCTGTTGTTCAGAAGCTTCCCATCTAGCCTCCACCCCAGGCAGGTGTTCTGTCCCCATTTTCTACACAAAAGGACAAGCTCAGAGATGCAGAGGGAGACACAGGCCAAGCTAAGCCAGTGGCGGAGCTGGGACTCCACCCCAGCTGTATCTGCCCCCAGATTTCAGGCTCCTCTGTTGCATGATACGCGACCCTTGTGCCTCAGTTTTCCCCCTATATAAAGGAAGTAGTAGACGTATGGCCTGTGTGCTTCATGGTGGGTTGGATGGTAGCAGTGACATCAGGGATGAGAAATGCACCACGTGTCTGGGAGGGGCGTGACATACAGACACACATGCAAACATGTACACACACATGGAGAAGTCCGTCCACCCAGGATCCTGTTACCAGTCAGTTACAGTCCATGAGGGAGGTTTCAAGCCGAATGAGTTTTCACCTTTAACGATGGATTCACCATTCTCCGGTCGATTTAGCGTTTAAAATGTAAACGTGCCCTGTCACTCAACTTGTGCATATATAAATCCACGGTAGGTACCATGAGCCTTAAAACTGCTTATCTCTTTTATTTTTTCACCTAGCAGTTCTACCTCCAGAAAACACGAGGAAGACTGAGAGTACTACCTCCAGAAAACACGAGGAAGACTGGGGTTTATATGCAAGGACGTTCACCGCAGTGTTGAAGATAACAGCCAATACTTGGAAACAGCCCAAATGTCCTATAGGGGAAGAGACAGGCAACCCATGGTGTGTCCTTATGATGGAATACCGTGCAGCCAATCAAAGCCATGGCTGTGCAGCACATTTAATGACCCTGGAATGGAAGAACAGAACCAACACCTGCCCTGCCACGTGCTCCCCAAGAGGCATCTCTGCAGGTGGGATGACAGGTGATTTCTATTTCTTCTGCTTATTTTTCTGCCTTGAACCAATGTATTTAATAATGAATGATAAAATGCGTCTTGCATTCCTGTTGCTGGAATGGGGACTGGGGAGCATCATTTAAGGTTTGCTCCATGCAAACCCTGACATGCTCTAGCTCCAGGCTACCCCCGTGTCACTGCCCTTAGGGCCCCGCCTGCAACCTGCCCTCCCCTGAGGTTTGTCATTTGCTTTCCAGCATTTTTCAATTTCCTTGGCCCCAGATAGCTCTTCTCGCTGGTGTCCGTGCTCTTTCTTCTAGCAGCCCCCCCACCTCTCCTAATGCCCTGCCTCTGACCTGCCAGGGTGGGCAGCCAGCTCAGCAGGTGTGTGAGATCCCTGTCCACAGTGGGAGCTGCCCCTGATCTCTGAGTGAGGACAGGAAGAGAGAGTTCCTGATTAAGATAATTAATAGTTATAATAACAAAATGTGTGCTCTGGACCGTGGCCTTTCTGGCTGGCATGTTGGTAGCTCCAGGGCCTCTTGAGTTCGGTGTTTCGATCTAGATAGCTGAAGCCACCAGATATCTGACTCCTGCATACACAGAGTGTGGCTGAGTTTAAATATGCAGCTGCAGCCAAGGCCCCTGTATTCACCCATTCAAGCCACTGCTGGGAATTTTGAGCTCCTGCATAGTCCTAGCCACAAGGACGCAGCAGTGGAAATGACAGCCAAGACCCTTGAACTGAAAGTTGGGGAAGAGGGAGGAAAATAAGTCAACAAGGAAAAGCAGCGAGGTACTCTCAGGTACTGAGACGCTAAACCCGAGTGATGGATCAGAGAGCCACCCTCATGGTGTTGCCAGACCAAGGAGTCCATTCGCCTGTCGCTCAAGCTAACTAATGGAGAAGCCAATGCACAGACTTTTATTTACAGAAGAGCCAGTAATTCCAGAGAACCGTGAGGCTGTCTCCTCAAGGAACTGCTCTGCCTTGCCCTTCCCCTTTGTCACTTTCATAGCCCCACGGTCAGTATTAGCCATGTTATTTATTATAGTATACATGTTTATTATAGTCTACATCAAACAGAGTCCTCTTCGTAGGATAAAAAGTTACACAATATCTTTCAATCTTAAAGTGGTTATATCATCAAAGCATTTTTATTCTAGACTGAATTTATAGTTAGTCCAGACTTCACTTGGTGCACAGAGCACCCTGGGTTCTTGACCGGTACCATGGAGTCCAGTCCCCCAACTTGTCTATGACAGTAGGTCTTGAAAGTGAATCAACAATCTCTAGATGTCAGCACGTGAGCTCCTCAGGCTTTATTGGGGCCTGACCAGCTGTGCCCTGCATGAAAGGGAGTTCAGATTAACCATGGCTGGTAACAATGGCATGGGGTGGGGCCATCAGAAGTGCTTCTTTGAGGCCCAGGTGACATACACAGACTTTCTGTACTGGACAGGGAGTGAACAGGGTCACTGGACCCCCTGGGAGTGCCAAGCAAGGGAGGGAGGGCAGAGGGGCCCTGGCAGGAGGACATAGGCTTGGGATTAGGAAGGGCACTAAGGAGCCGTGCTGTCACCTTTATCCCCAACTCTAAGAGTTCAGATCACACAGGGTCCTTGGGGTGCAGTTCTGGGGAGCCTCAGAACAGAGAAGACCAACCAAAGCCTCATGTCATCTTCATTCAAAGACTGTGGCAGGGCTGGGCAGCTGTTCTGGAATGCCATGTCCCCACCCCGCACCATGGGAGGCCTCTGCACCCCCACAGGCTGCTGTCAACCGAGCCTGTCTTGTGTCTGAGTGGGAAACTGCGCTGGGGTGTGTACATCTGTGTGTGGATGAATTCACACCTGCTGGTGGTGCTGTGCCCACACGCGCTGTGTGAGTCTGCAGCTGTGGCTGGTTTTATCAGCATCCTTGCATATGAGGCACAAGGCCCCGGGTCTAGGGATGTCCTGGTGTCTGTGAGTGTGTGTGCCGTGCGTGTGTGTGTGTTTGTACACCCTCATCGAGTTGGTTTTCTACCTGTGATTTGTTCCATGGGCCCGCGGGTCCCGGTCTGTCTATTGTAAGTGTATCTCTGAGCATTTCCATAGCTGGGTTCTGGGCGGCTGCATGTTCTAGTTCAGGGTGTCCATTTCTGTGTCTGTAAAGCTACGCAGCCAGTATTTGTATGTCTGTGTCACTGTTTCTGCTCTCTGTCTACTTCTCATATCTGTATGTTTTGTTGATTTTTTTATCCCCAGTTTTTGTGTGTTTATGGATGTGTATGGGCACATCTATGTCAATTGGTCCCAGTCTGGGGTCTACCCGGGCCCAGATGTTGCATGCTTGTGTCTGTATGACTGGCTTGTGTGTCCTTGAATGTCTGTGTGTCCTGCCTGTCTCTTTGTGGCTCTGATCTCGTGAGTCCTTTGTTGGAACTACTTGTCTCCGTATTTCCTAATTTCCCTTTATAGCTGTGTACCCAAGGACTTCTCTTACTTTGGATGTCTGCATGTCTCTGTGTCAGGTGTCCACATGTGTATGTATCTTCACCTCCCTCGGCCTGTACAGAACTCGCTCGTTAGCCACATGACTTTGGAAGAGAAACCCCCTTGGTGAGGGGCACTGACAGGCTTGGGAAGGCTGAGCAGTGGGAGGCTCAGGGCCATCCCACCAGACAGTGCTTTTAAACTCTTGAACTAATTGATGGGAATAGAATACTACACTTAACAATAGTCCATTGCGTGCTTTTCTTATAAATGCACACGGCATATTCACCAACATAGGTCATTGCTGGGTTTTAAAACACATAAGGTGAGTTTATGAAAGAATTGAAATTAGAGAAAGTATTTTCTTTGATTACAGTGGAAGTAAATTACAAATCAATAACAAGAAGGCATCTGGAAACCTCATCCACCCATGTTTAACCCGTGGATCAATGAAGACATCATGAGGGAGATTAGAAAACATTTTGAACTGGTAATAAAAACGTATCAACATTTGTGAGACATAACTTAAAGAGTTTTTAAGTAACGAAGTAAATTGCAAAGGTTAAATCCTTATTTTAGAAGAAAAAAAAAGTCTAAGATAAATGATCGAAGTAGCACAAGAAGCTGTGGGAAGAACAGAAACCGATAGAATAGAAAACCGATGAACAGATACCCACAAAACCAGAAGCTGGTTCTCTAAAAAGATTAATCAAGTTGCTTGTCCCCAAGCTAAACAACCACCACAATAATAACAAGGAAGGAAAGGAAAAACAAAATAATTTCCAACTTCAGGGGACGTCGTGAATATAGTACAGTCATTGGAATGGTAATAAGAGAATGTAATAAATAATTCTATTTAAATAAATTGAACACCTTCATGAAGTGGACAAATATCTTGAAAAACACAATTTATCGGAATGAACAGAAGAGAAAGAGAAGCGCTGAGTGGTCCTATCTATTAAAGAAACTTAATTTGTAATTTCAAACTTTTCCCCAATAAAAGCTCCAGGCTTGAATTCTATCGAACATGTAAGGAATAAATAACACTAACTGTAAATAAATTCTTTCAGATAATAAAAGAGGGAACGCTTCCTAAGTTGATAGGAGGCCATCGTAACCTTGATACAAAACTCTGACAAGGACATCAGAGAAAGAGAAAAATGCAAAATATATAATTCAAGAATATGGATGCAAGAACTGTTGACTAATATTCATGAATGGAATTCAGAAATATTTTAAAAGGATAATATATTGTGATGAAATGCAGTTGATCTAAAGAATGCAAGGACGTTTCAGTATCTGAAATCAACCAGATTAATTTACCACATTAATAGAGTAAAAAGAAAAACGGTATGATTATCTTAATAGGATCTGAACATGTATCTGACAAATTTCAATACTCATTTGTGATAAAATTCTCCCACAGTAAGAATAGAAAGGGATTCCCTCAGTCTTATAAACAGTAACTATGGAAAACTTATAGGTAACCTTGTGCTATCAGGAACGATTCATTCAAATCCCTTCTAGTCAATAGTTTCCTGGAGGTTCTAGCCAGTTTAATAAGAAAAGAAAGAAGTAAAAGGCTTAGAGTTTGGAAAGGGTGAAGTAAAATGTTCATTATTTAGAAACAACATGTTTGTTTTTGTAAGAAATCTTAACGATCTATGAGAAAAAAAAGAAACGGAGACAATGACAGAATTTAACAAAGTTGCAGGGTGTAGGAGAATGTACGTGTAATTAACATCCTAACAACAAACAATGGTGAAATGAAACTAAGGAAAAGCAATACAGATGATCAATAACCTCAAACAACAGAATCTTTAGGAATGGTATTTTCAAATGCTCAAGTCTTTGATGCTGTGAAGTGCTTTGAAACAACGCAGAGACAGACCAGTGATTTAAATAAATGTCCATGAAGGTTAAGTTTAAGAAGACGTAAATATCATGTTCCTGGATTTGGGAGAATCCGCATTGTTACGATGCCAGCCCTCACAAACTTGATCCTCAGACTCAGCCTAAAACTCCAGTTTTTAGAACCTGCTGGCTCTAAAAGGTATACAAAAATGTAAAAGACATATAAAAGCTAAAAGTCTTTTAAAAGATGATCGAACTTGTAGGACGCCACTATGTACTTGATTTCAAGACCAACTCCAAAGCTATTATCATCCAAACACAATGAAAATGGACAAATAGATCAATAGAATAGAGATTCCAGAAAGAGAGTCACACAAATAACCATCAATCTATTTTAGACAATAACTATGGGGACCATAATTTAATGGGAATATAATTTAATGGGGAAAAGGATAGTGTTTACAACAAACATGTTATAAAAATTGGATATCCATATAGAAAAATAATTCACCCAATCCCTTACCTAAAACCACATTCAAAAATTAATTTGAGATGGATGATAGACTTGAATGTAAAAGCGAACACCAAAAGCCTGATTAGATTTTTAAAAAATGGAGACTATTTTTGAGACTTTGGGATAGGAAAGCTTTCTTAGACAGGACGCCAAAAAGGACACTACCAGAAAAATATGATAAAATGTACCTCACCAAAATGAAGAACATCTGCTCTTCAAAAGATGCCGGGGAGAAAATGAAAATGCAAGTCCCAAAGTGGGAGGACATAGTGACAAGGTGTGTACGTGACAAAGGACTTTTTTTGTGCAGTCGGTATAAGTATGATACATAAAAACTACAAATAAATGAAAAGGCAACTCAATAAAACATAGATAAACTACCTGAATGGATACTTTACAAAAGAGATATGGATAATAGACTCATGTAAAGATGCTAATGTTATCAGTAATCAGGGGTATACATGTTAAAAATATTAGTGTTGTGAAATAGCGGTCATGGGTAAAATTGAAAAGTCTGTTCGTACTACCTGGAGCTGAGGACGTGGAGCACCAGGAATTCCCATACATTGCTCCCGGGAGTGTACAATGGTACAAGTATGTTGGAAAATAAATTGGCAGTTTCTTGTACGACCCCCTGACAGCTCAGAAACTTCACTTCGAAGTACTCACCAAAAAGAAATGAACACCTCTGTCCACAAAGGCGCTTATACAAATATTTCCATAGCATTTTAATATACGATAGTTCAAACCTAGAAATAACTTAGTTGTCCATCAAAGGTTGACTGGATCAACAAATGGTGGCTCGTGTAAAAAATGAACCATTGTAGGTGGTGTCTGTAGCTCCGTGGGTAGGGTGCCGGCTACGTGCACTGAGACTGGCAGGTTCGAACCCAGCCCAGGCCAGCTAAAACAACAATGACAACTGCAACAACACCAACAAAAATAGCCGGGTGTTGTGGCGGGTGTCTGTGGTCCCAGCTACTTGGGGGGTTGAGGCAAGAGAATCGCTTATGCCCAAGAGTTAGTTTGAGGTTGCTGTGAGCTGTGATGCCACGGCACTCTACCCAGGGGGACAGCTTGAGACTCTGTTTCAAAAAAAAAAAAGAACAATTGCAGAGGAAGAAAAAAGAACTACTGACCAATAAGGATAGCAATATATGTAAATTGCCAAAACATTGTGTTGAGTGAAAGAAACCAAAATCCTGCTGTAACTCCAATGATAGGAAAATTTTTAACACAAAACTAAAGTGGAGGAAAGTAGATGGCCAGAGGAGAGGAGGCCTGATTATAATTGGGCACAAAGGACATTACTGATGGAAATGTGGTATATCCTCACAGGGTGTTGGTCAGACAGACGGGTATACACAGTTGTTGCTCATGTACATGTGTGTGAGGGGAGAGCGTGCCATTCACTTGCCCATCAACCTAAGTTGCACTGACCTCTTCCTCCTGCTCCCCCACTCTGTCCTCCCCTGATCATCTCTCAATCCATCCACTCTACCCCCCTCCTGCTGCTGTGTTCTGGAGGGATCCACACTGACAGTGGATTTATTTGAGAGGTGACCCCAGGAGGGACACTGGGAAGGGCAGGATGGGAGAGAAGTCCGCAAGACTGAGTCAAAGAGCTGGTGGCTCTATGGGCTCACTCAGGATGCTGGGGATCATCTAAGGCCCATGGAGGAGGAGGAGCTGGGCAGTTCTCTGTGCCCCATCTCTCATGGATGAGGGGCACATCTGGCTGTGGACTCCCTGGCTCACTGGGCTGCCCTGTCCCCAGGCTGGTCATGCCCCTGGGATCCTGGAGAGCAGCCCCAGGCTGAGCAGGGAAGCCGTCAGCGCAGGTGCACACAGAGGCCGTCAGGGCACCTGGATATAAGTCTGCTTCAGCCCCCTGCTGCCCCCTGTGTGCCTCTCCTGTCCACCTCCCCCCAAGGCAGCAAGAGTGAGCTCCCCCAAAGACAAAGCTGACTGGGTCACACTGCTGCCTAAAGCAGTTCAGTTGTAACCCTTGGCTTTGGGAGGATGGCATCCAGCCCATGGTATGATTTCATGCCGGCCCCCTTTGGTCTTGACCCATGTTGATCTTCATAACAGCAGCTTTTCTGCTCTTGAGACATGCAAAAATTCCAATGGGCTGGCCACTGGCCTCTTCCCTCCCTCTTCCAGTGTGTTAGGAATCTCCAAAGATGGCTCTCAATGATCCTGCCTCTTGGTTCTCACTTGCCTTGAGTGTGGGCTGGCCTATTGACCCAATTCCAACTAATGTGGCAAAAGTGACAGGACAGCATTTCTGAGATGAGATGATAAAAAGGCCACAGTCATCCTGAATGCTTCTCTTGAATTGTCTGCTCCGAGGGAAGCCACCTGAGGTTTCCTGAAGCAGCCCTTTGGAGAGACCCAGGGGAGTGAGGTGGGAGGCGGATACTTCCTCCCTCAGTCAAGCCTGAGCTGACTGCAGCCCTGGGGACACTTCAGGGGAGACCCTGAGTCAGAACCACCAAGCAGAGCCACTGCCACAGAAACTGTGAGATAGTAACTGTTTATTGCTTTTGGCAACCAAAAGTTTTGGGATACTTTTTATGCAGCACTAGGTGACTAACACACTCAGTCCCCAGGGTCATCTGGGGTGTTGGGGTCATTCCAGAGCTCCAAGGACTGGCCAAGAACCTTTTCCTCTGGAAGGACCTGGGATGTTATCAGCTCCTGTTATAAATAGCTTGACCCCATCTCCATCCAGCCAGCAAAGCACCCTAACTTCACACTAAACACATAATCTGCTGCCAATTACGCTAATTGCACTAGAGTAATTATGTTGACTTTAAAAAAGACTTTCAGATAAATACATAATTAAATCTTTCAGAATATAATCCTTTTCTATTGTATTTCCCAAGGGAACTAGGGAGAAGAGGCTGAGGCAGGACAATCAGAGTTGACGGTCAAGGAGGTGGGAGGGATGACTCAGAAACCCACTCAGGACACTCTCACCCCCCATGTGACCAGGGAAGCCCCAGTCAGCTTTCTGGGAGGGCAATTTTACAATATGTATCAAAAGGCTTTAAAATGCCTATACCCTTTGTCCTGATGAGACCAGAAATCTGTCATATGGAAAGAATCAGAGGTGGAGACAAAGTTCCACATGCAGAGTTGGTCCTCATAGAATCGCTGATGACACCAGATGCTGGGGACCATGTAAATGCCTAACAATGGCGGATTAGCCAAATCAATCATGGGCAAACAATTATTATAATGGACTCTGGTGCTGCCATTCAAAACGAGGCCTTTAAAAGTAACGTCGTTTGGGAAAGGGCTTATCAATGGGGAGCTGGAGAATAAATCATCTTATAAAACTGGACGTAAAGTACCTTCCAGCTTTTCTTTACATGTACATGAGACTAATAAAAGCCAGGACCCATGCACAAATACCAACAGTTGGTGGGAGATTTCTATGTTCTTTTTATTTTGTATGTTTTCCAAATTGTCTGCAGTGAGCATCTACTAATGGAGTATTTAAACATTTGTTATGGATGTAGGTAAGGAAGACTCACTACACCCTCTCAGCTTGTGGGGGATTTCTTGGACTAAGTTCTAGGATCGTGCTGTGCTACCAGGATTTCCTGATCCACCTTCAAGCATCCTGGTTCTGGCTGGGGCACTGGCTGCCGGTCACCTCCTGGGATCCCACTCCCTTTCTCCCTTAGCTGCAGAAGGCTGTTGGGGTTGGCCGGCCCATCTGTCTTCCTAAGGCACAGTTCCCACCTCTCTCTTATTGGTGGCCGGGGAAGGGGTGGCAATGAAATGGAAGTTGTGGGTGCAGCTCTTGGGAAAGCTCTCTGGTGGAAAGAGAGAACAACACTCGCAATGAAGTCTTCATCATCAACACAGCCTCATCGGCATCCTCGCCACAGTCCCACCACCAGCATCGTTACCGCTACCGCCATCATCGCCGTCATTACTCACTTCGGTCAAGCGCCTACTTTGTGCCAGGCACAGACGGTTTATTTTTTCAATATCTACTTGATTGTACTAAATTCCCACAACAAAGCAATGATGAAGATACTGATCCTGATTAACAAAGAAGGAAGCTGAGGTTCAGAAAACTCATCCATGTTCATAGTGCCTTGGGCTCCACTGGATAGTTCCAACTTCTGGATCCTGTGACTGTCCTTCTGAAGTTTGAGGGCAGAGCTTGTGTCCACCTTAGCTTCTCTTTAAGGACAGGAATCTGTTTTCTCCAGAAACATCTTGTGTGAGTGACAACCTCTCATGTCTTCCTATAACCCACCGTATCACAGTCACCATCTTTCTGTCTGGATATTAAGAATCCCAACTCCTAATCTCAGATTCTGCTTGCAACCCTCCCCCCTACAATAGCCTCTTTTATGCCACGCAGCCCCAGTGATCTTCTTAAGAGCCTATAAATCAAATCACATCGCTGTCCTGCTCCACCCCAGCCACAAATGCCCTCACTACTGAAAATGAAGACCTAGCTTCCGGCCATGGCCTAGAGACCATGGTTTCTCAACTGAGGTGCTGTGGACATCTGGGACTAAACAATTCTTTGTTGTGAGGTTGTCCTGTGCATTGTAGAACGTTTAGTCAGCAGCTGCAGTTGTGACAATCAAAAACGTCTCCAGACATTGCCAAATGTGCCCTGGTGGGGCGGGGGGGCACACTAAATATCTTCCCCCTGCCAACTCCTCACACCTCGTCTTGTAAACCCCCTCCCTACCACTTGCTTTGCTCCAGCCATACTGGCCTCCCGACGGTCTCTTGAACATGTCATGCTCATCTACCCCAGGGCCTTTGCACTACCATTCTCTGTGACTAGAGCATTCATTCCCTTGAGAGTTATCAGCAAAGCTCACTCTCTCATTTTACTCAGATCTCTGCTCAGATGCTGCCTCCTTGGAGAGGACTTCCATGAACATCCTTTCTAATATGGTCCCTCATCACCAATCCCTTCCTAGGCAAATATTTTTTTCTACACAGCTTATCAATACCTAAGATATATATCATATATGTATATATACTATGCATATATAAGTAAGTATATTTAAGTTACATCAGGGATATGTAAATTGAAATTTTCCCAAGATGGCAATCATGGCTAAAATTAAAAAGTCTGGCAATACCAAGTGTTAGCGAGGGCATAGAGCAACTGGAATTCTCATGCGTTGCTGCTGTGAGTGTAAAATGGTATAAATATTTTGGAAAATGGCTTGGAAGTTTCTATATACAACCACTGGGTAGCCTAGTCTTGTCACTTCTAAGTATTTACAAACATTACTGAAAATGTGTGTGTGCATGTGTGTATGTGGGTGCTTGTGTGTGTATGTGTGTGCACGGGTGTGCATGTGTGTGCAGGTGTGTGCATGTGCATGTGTGTGTCCTATATCTCACGATAAAAGCTAAATTTTCTTCATCCCTCCATCTCCAGTGCCTGGAAGAAGCCTAGAACATAACAGCAACCCAAGAAAACGTTCATGGATTATATTCATTGATTACATTCTTTAGTTCATGGATCCACGTGCTCTGGTTCTCAGCCCTTCTCAGTCTCCAGGCACTTTAGACAAGGTTTGACTTATCCACAACCCTCTGGGTTTGTGACCCAGAATGGCACATATGTCTGAGCCTCCCAGGTGGACAAGACTCTCACCTCCCTTTTTCTAGACTCCAGACCTTTACTGAAATGTCCTAAAAGGCAGCCAGGTATGGACGGAAGTGTGTTTGCTTTGTAGTCAGATAGATAGAAGTTCAAATCTCAGCTCTGCCACTTACTGGCTCTGTTTTTTTTTCCTTCTTTTAACTTTCTGAGCCTCAGTTTTCTGTTATGTAAAATGTGCTAATAAAACCAACCTTGAGTGGTCGTTGGGAGGGTAAAACAAACTCACATGAGCACTCATCACATAGTAATCACTCAGTTGTTGTGATGATTCTTATTAAGACGGCCAGGTTTCAAGACCCACCCCATCCCATAGGAAGAGCCTTGGCTGGGAAGCACTGACCTGGGGTAAGCGTGGGGAGAACAGAGCAGCAAAGGGACAGGTGACAGGAGGGATACACTTCTGTGGGTTCATACTGAGCTTCCCATGGCAGGCCTGGATCCATCCTCTTTACCTGAGCTGTTGATTTATTTTTCTCATCTCAGCTTGGAGCTTTGCATTGCATGCCAAGTTCACATTTACATTTGAAATCCCATCCTGTGAGTTTGATTCCAGCTCTGGCCTGTGGGAATTTTCTTTCCAACCCTGATCTGACACTTGCCATCCCTCCACAAATCTGTCATCTGAGATCTAAGAACCTGCTTTGTTCCCATCTGGATTTACAGCTAATAATGCCGTGGGCCTCTTTCTTCCTAGGGTACTGAAGTTTCCTGGATAGCAGGAGTTGTGAATGACCCTTTGTAGACACTCTCCTAGAGCTTAAGCGGACCCTGGCCCAGGAGAGCATGCCAGAATAGTTCCCATGGCTGCTGGGAGGTGCTGGCATCCAGGAAAGGTCAACAAAGCAGGGCTGGCAGGGCTGGCTGGGATGTGCTACCACCACCATTCTAGCTGTGGCATAGGTGTCACAAGAGCTGGGATCAAATCCCAGGTCTGCCATTTGCCACCAGCTGATGACTTAGGACAAGTCCCCTTACCTCTCTGAGGCTCTCTTCATCTGTAAAATTCAGATGATAGTTCCAATCTCAGACAGTGCTATGAGGATGACGGTGATAGTGAATGTGGCTGTGTCACGTAGGCCTGGAAGAACTCACTGTGTCACAGGTGGGATGTGGGTGGCTATGACGTTAGGCTCTGCTGTTAAACAGTGGGTGAGAATATGGGCACTGGAGCAGACCCAGGTTTGAACACTGACTCTGTGGTTTACGGTTTTGTGACAGAGGAAAACTTCCCACTCTCTCTGAGCCTACTTTCCTTCTCTGTAACATTATCCTCCTATCAGTAGACTGCGGAGCAGATGCTTGGCTAGCCAGGCCTGGCAATGCCAGGTGTTCCTCCTTTTCTTTTGGTTTCATGGACTTTCTGTACAGAGGACCTGGCCTCCATCCCTCTGCCTCACACTATCCGGGACACTAGCTCAGGACTCACCCAGCCTGACCACAAAGACCTATGCGCTTAGTGGTTTCCTCTTTGGGGACTGATCCATACCAGATTTTATAGAGTAAGTCTTGGAACCACATAGTAGGGCCATAACTTTGTTTTTCTCTTTCAAAACTGTTTTGGCTTTTCTGGGTCCTTTGCTTTTCATATGAATTTTTAAAACAGTTTGACAATTGATTTAAAAATTGTTGCTGGGATTTTAATTCATATTGTGTTGAATCTACAGATAAATTTGGGGAGATTTGTATTGAGTCTTCCAATCCATGAACATGGTATCTCTCCATTTGTTTAGATCTTTTTTAACTTCTCTTAACAATGTGACAATTCTTGTTTTAAAATTCTTTTTAACATGTTAGGATTATTTACAATTTTTGAAACGAGCTTATTAAGGCAAAATTTTATGCAGAAAATTTTACCGTTTTGTTGTACAGTTCAACAGATGTCAACAACTGCTTACAGTTATGAAGCAGCCACCACAAGGAAGAGCTAGAACATCCATCACTGAAAAAAGTTGTCACATGCCTTTTTTTAACCCTCTCCCCTGATCCTCAGTTCCTGGTGGCCCCAAAGTGTTTCCTATTCCTTTAATTTTGCCTTTCTTAGAATTAGAACATTTCCATTTGATAGGATTATTTATGTGGTTAAATTTAAATATAGTATCCTGCTCTTTGTTTTCTTTTTGTCACATCTGTTTTTTGTTTTTCTCTTCTTTTCCTTTCCTTTGGATAAATTAAGTAATTTTTATAATTCCCTTTTATCTCTACTATTGACTTAGTAGGAGTATCCCCTTTTTATTTTTATAATGTTTGCTCTAGTAGGTACAATATCCATCTTTAACTATCACAGTCCAACTTCATATAAAATCATACTTATTCACCAAGAGGGGAGTAATGTTATAATAGAACACTTCCATTTTCTCCCTCCCATCCTTTGTGCAATACTTGTCATAAATTTTAATTAAACATATGTCATAAATACCTAACACATTGTTGCTATTTCCTCTTTAGGTAGTCAATCATCACTGAAAGTGTTACCAAGGAGAAAAAGATATTATTTGCCCCAATTCTCATCATTTTTGATGTCCTTTTCTGAGGAGCCCTGAGTTTCCATTAGGTATCATGGTCAGTTTGGATGAAGAAGCTCCTTGAATATTTTTTGTAATGCAAGTCAACTTTTATTAATCTGGAATTTTTTTTTTATTGTTGGGGAGTCATTGAGGGTATAAGAAACCAGGTTACATTGATTGCATATGTTAGGTAAAGTCCCTCTTACAATTGTGTCTTTATTTCACATTTATTTTTGAAAGAGAGTTATTCTAAGTATTGAATTCTTGACTGAAAGGCTTTTTAAAATTACATGACATTAAAGATAACCCTCCATTTTCTTTGAAACTATGGAGATTTTTTTTATGAGAAGCCAGCTATAGTTCTTATCTTTGTTCCTTTGTATATAATTTTTCTTTCTCTCTTGCTTCTTTTTAGATTTCTTTAATCTCTGGTTTTCAGCAGCTTAACTAAGAAGTATCTAGGTGGCATGTGGATGAGTGTGTGTGTGTTTTCTGTATGGAGTTCTCTGAACTTTTTGGCTTGTCTTTTATTAAATTTGGAAAATTCTTGGCCATTATATATTTGAATATGTTTTCCCTTTCTGTCTCTTTCTGTCCTTCTTTCGGAACCCCTATTACATGCTGGGGTACTGCCCCAGGAGCAGGGTCCTTTAAGACCTGTGGAACTGGCAGTGATGGACTGAAGAAAAGTAAGGTTAGAAGTGGCCAGAGATAAAAAGGACACACAGAATAGAGTTTTCAAAGGTGGGAAATGCAGGGGACCACCATTAGCTTGTGGGGTTCCAGTGAGGGCCCTGAGTGTTTGTTCCACTCAGCTTTTATTGAAGGCTATTATCTCATTTAGCCCAGAGGGTAAGCTGAGGAAGGAAACAAAAATGTCAGTAGTTTCTCTGAATAAGCATGTTAGTTCTTACTCTATCTATAATCATTAACTTTCAGGGTCTGAGCAGCCTTGAGAATTCAAAACCTGAGCCTTGTGTGCGGGCAGCCTCCTGGCTGTGGTCACACACACAGATTCCTTAGGGGAGGTTAATCCCTTTAGTCTTCTGTGGAGTAGATGGCACAGCATCAGTCTCCTCTGAAGAATCGGTAGAATAGAGGAATTTTCCTCTGATCTCCAACCCAGAGGCATCTTCTTCTCTGGTAAGGGTACAAGCCCTCCTGCCCATATTTCAGGGCTTGAGCTGTTCCCTTGATCTCTGCCCTGGCCATAACACAAATCCCCACAATGGGTATTTGGTTTGGCTGTTGACTGGGCAGGGGACAGCCTGGTTAATGTTCCTCCCAGGGCCTTGCATGTAGCCTCCTCTATGGCTACTCTCTTCTTCAGAGTGTTTACAGACCCAGCAGGGGTGTTTACAAGCTGTATCCCTTACGGGCCAGATTTCTAGCAAAAGCAGAAACTGCTCAGATAAGTAATTTAGCTACTGGTTTAAAAGTTAGCTAGCTAAACTGTTTTTATTCCACCTTGCTCAGCTTATTTTTCTGTTTTTCCCTTTTTCTGGGGGTGTTTTCCCCTGCCAAGAATGGCATCTTTGGTCCCCATTCTGCCTGCATTCTATGTATGTTAGACCACGGTTTTCAGATGCTCTGCTCTTTCACCTGTTTTTCTGTTTCTCATTTTGCGTAATTTCCACTGATTGATCTATTTTCAAGTTCACCAATTCTTTCTTCTGCAACATAGTATGGTTGTACACCTAGCAAAGCAATTATTCACTTCTGATGTTTTGTAAAATTACTGTTTCTTACACTTCTGTTGTACCCCATTATTTTAATTTCCTTCTTCTTGCTGGATTTCTCATCCATTCAGGCCTGTTCCCTACTTCTCTAGCTAAATCCTTTAACGCAGTTATTTTAACATAGTTATTATGAAACCTGGGTCTAAAAATTCCAATCTCAGTCATCTTTGACTCTGTCGACTGTTTTCCCTTGTTTATGGGGTTGATTTTCTTTTTTTTTTCTGATGTCTCATAGTGTTTGAGTAAAATCTGAAGATTGTGTAATAATAGAGATTGAGGTAAATGGTATTTATGCCCAGGAATGAGCACACTTATTGTTCTCTCAAAACATCAGTGCGATAGTGTAAGCACATCTAGTAAGCAGTGGGGTTTACTAGGGTTTTGTTGGTGCGTGTACTCAGTGCACCACAGATTTCAAATTTCCCCAGTGATGGGCTTCCTTTACCTTACATTCTTATGTCTTGGGCCACTAGGGGTTCCAAACTCATGCTAGTCTATACTTAATCTTTAAGAACTCATTAAAAATGTAGGTACTGTCTTCATTCCACATATTCAGGTGTCTGTAATGTCACTCAACTTCTGCAAAATGTGAGGTCATTCATATATCCCTCCCTCCTCAAAGGGACTGGCTGAAATTTGGCATTCCCATCATCTGTTACTTTGTTTTTCTAAGATATTTAGTGTCATGCAAATATTATAAATGTCTTAAAACAACTTGTATGGATTATTTTGTATAGCCAAAATCAAGGTGTCAAGGCTGAGGTCCTTTCTAGAGGCTTTGGGGCTGAATCTTCTTCTAAGCCCTTTCCTGTTATTGACCAGATTAATTTCCTTGTGGTTGTTGGTCCCTGTTTCCTTGCTAGCTGTCAACCAGAGGCATGGCTTTGATTTTAGAGACTGGCTGTACTCCCCTATGTCCTATGTTTCTCTCTAACTTCCTTTTATGTCTTCCTTTCCAGCTTTTAAGGGCTTATGTGATCATATTTGGTTCGGTTGGATAATCTAGGATAAATGCACTATTCTAAGGCCAGCTGATTAGCAACTTTAATTTTGTTTGCAAAGTCTTCTACAGACCTCTGCCTTTTGGGGCCTGGTATGGAATCACCACTGGGTAGACATGGCTGAAATGTGGTTGAACTAAACTGAGTAAGGCCTGTCTGTTTAGACTCTTCTGGGCCCTTCTGTGCAGCATTCTCTATGCCAGGTTATGGGGCAGGACTCTTTCTGGAATAAGAGTCTTATGACCCACAATTGAAGCCCTGACATGGGCTAGAGAAGGTCAGAGAGAGAGATTTGGTTTAGTGTAACAAGGGCTATGGGAGTTATGAGTCAGCAACCGTGGACAGAAAGCAATGTACCTATCA
Organism: Galagoides demidoff; assembly: GCA_963574575.1. Taxonomy (NCBI): domain Eukaryota; kingdom Metazoa; phylum Chordata; class Mammalia; order Primates; family Galagidae; genus Galagoides; species Galagoides demidoff. The sequence goes on from CAUYQV010088216.1 coordinate 34,831, forward strand.
TGATATCTCAGGCATATATCCAGAAGTAGGATTGCTGGGTCACGTGGTAATTCTGTTTAATTTTTCAACAGTGGCTGCATCATTTTACATTCCTACCAATAGTTTACAAGGGCCTCAGTCTTTTCACAACCTAATCAACACTTGTTATTTTCTTTCTTTTTATTTTTAAAAATATTAATATTCACCCTCCTATGAGGTACAGCAATACCTTGTACTTACCTCCAGTGTTCCTCAACCCCCTCATTGTTAGCCAAACCCTGCCAAGTTCATCAAACTCTTCCCTGCCCTGGTGAGTTCTGAGAAGGAAATAGTAATTGTCCACATCATCTGTATGACAACTAGCCTAGTCCTGACTCCCCCAAGTAAGTTGTGTCTCTCAAACTAGATGCTGAGACTTCTGCGGGTAGGCTCTGTGTCTCCTATTTCTATGAATACAGCATAAGACTGGACAGCAAGACTTGCTCCATGGCCACCCTCACCCTCCCTTTCCTCCTTGGCTGCTGAGGAGCCAGCACCATCAGACTTCTCTGTGTCCTCCTTTTTATTAAATTAAATCATAGCTGTGTACATTAATGCAGTCATGGGGTACAGTGTGCTGGTTTTATATACAATTTGAAATATTTTCACCAAACTGGTTAACATAGCCTTCATGGCATTTTCTTAATTATTGTGTTAAGACATTTATATTCTACATTTAGAAAGATTCACATGTACCCTTATAAGATGACTATAAGTGTGGTCCCGTCAATCACCCTCCCTCCACCCGATGTAGAGAAATGTCTATTGTGGGTTAAAGGGGGGGAAAACAGCAAGAAATCACCCAGTATGTAATACATAATGCAATTTTGGCATAGTGCAATACATGATACAAATACTTTTTCTAATCTAGAATATATGCCTGTTTCTTAAACATATTATCTCTATGTGGATTGTGATTGGTTTTAATCAATTTCTTTTTGCTTATCTGAATTCTATAATTATTTTACATAGACTCATTTTAAAAGTAGATTTTGGATCAGAGAACTGTTGGAAAGTGAAGGTTACAGCAACTCAGTAGGTAAACAGTTATCTCTTCTCTAAGATGAATTTTTGTAAAGGAGGTCAAACTTGCCCCCTATCCACCAGTATAGAGTGACTACTGCTATATTCAGGAATTTCAAAGAGGCTTTTTAAGGAATGCTGAGCTAATTTGTTTCTTCATACTATACAACAAATATCTGTTCACATTATCTGAACAGATTTCAGAAAGCTCCAGTCGCTTGACCACAACAGAACTCTAACCTGAGGACTTTGTACCCTACGCTTCCCCTGTATATGATATTGGTGGGTGGGTTATATCTGCAAAACATAATAAGAAACATTAATCCACCAAGGATGTTTTTCAGTTCTGGGATTCTATAAACCTATAATTGTAATCAAGATCCCAGCCACCTGCTATTCTATATCTAAGCCACAAGATAGGCATTTGTCTTAATTGCCCAGAAAAAGCCAAAGACAAGGGATCTTTGTTTCTTTGGTAGTCTGCCCTGAAGTTTTGCAAGACCTGATGTTAATTGTCTCTCAGTGAAATTTAACCATATTCCTTTTATTTTCTTGTCTATCAAAGAGGTATAATAATCTAGTTTTCCTCAGGATAATCTTTTTTTCATATACTTGTATACTTGAAGGTAACTATTTATTCACTATTTAGCTTGTTGCTCTCTAGACCAAATAATATAATCTCCTTAATCTTTTTCCATCAATTTGGCATTCTCTGTAATCATTTTAGTGGTACTGCTCCTTAGGAAACCCTCTCTAGTTTCTCCACATTTTAAAGGGCAGAGCCCCACATTGATCATATTACTCTCATAAGGGCTTGACCAAGGCCAAGCATGCGCGGGTGATCTGCTGTTCTTGGCTACCGTGCTCAGTCTTTTTTTTTTTTTCTCTTCTTCTCTTTTCCTTTCTTTACTTTTTTCTTTTCTTTTCTTTCCTTTTTTCCTTTCCCTCCCTCCCTCCCTCCCTTCCTTTCTTCCTTCCCTTCTTTCTTTCTTTTAACAGAGTCTCGCACTGTTGCCCCAGATAAATTATAGTGATGTCATCACAATTCACTGCAACCTCAAACTCCTGGGCACAAGCAATCCTCTTGCCTCAGCCTCCCGAATAGCTGGGACTATTGGCATGAGCTACCACTCCGGCTATTTTTTTCTACTTCTGGTAGAAATGGAGATCTCACTTCTGTTCAGGCTGCTCTCAAACCTGTCAGCTCAATGGATCCTCCTTCCTTGGCCACCCAGAGAGCTAGAATTACAGGCACGAGCCACCGTGTCCAGCCCACTGCAATCTAACAGAAAAGAGCATCCCTGATCTGAAAATCTGATATCCAAAACTTTTTGAGTTCCAACATGACATGACAAGTAGAAAATTTCACACCTAATCTCATTGATGAGTCAAAGTCAAAACTTTGTTTTATGTATACAACTATTAGAAATTAATACAAAATTTTTATTTTATTATAATAAAGAAGTAAAATAATACAAAAAGTTTTACATTTTTATTTTATAAGGAAGTAAAGTAAAATTAAATGCTTTTCACATATTTGTTGAAAGTTTCCTTTATTCTTTTATAATTACCTTTACCTTTAGTATTACATTAAATTAATTTTAGGCTATGTGTATAAGATATATATACAACATAAATCAATATTGTGTTCAGACTTGAATTCCATCCCCAAGATCTCATTATATATGTGAAAATATTCCAAAATATGAAAAAAATTCCAAATCTGAAATACTTCTGGTCCCAAGCTTTTTGGATAAGGGATGCTCACCTATATTATATTAGCATTTCTGAAAGAATTATTGCCAGTTTTCTGAGTTTGCATCAGTTGAGGTCGAATTTCATTCATACAAAGTGCCATGAGCCAGTTGAACCAGCAAGCACCTTATATTTTCTGTTTTTAAATGTTTGCTGTTATACTCTTAAGTCACTTGACTTCCTTTCATTATTTAAATTTTCTTCCTCGTGTTTTTGGGTTTTTAAAAATATTTCTCTATTGTGACATGATCATTTTTATTGATTTCAAGAGTTCTCTTTATATGGAGGATTGCGATTCTTTGGTGTTTATGTGATTTTTTACATTTGTATACTATCAAATATATTACCAGTTTTCTTGTTTTTTCTTCCATCATTTTATAGAAATTTCTTTTCAATCCCAAGATCAACCAATAATTCTTTATATTTGTTTCAACTTTTTTAGAATTTTGTACTTTCTTTACAATAAACATATCAATTATATGGCATTAATTTCTTGTATTGGCTCAGCGCCTGTGGCTCAATCGGCTAAGGCGCCAGCCATGTACACCTAAGGTGGCGGGTTCGAATCCCCAGCCCGGGCCCGCCAAACAACGATGGCTACAACCAAAAAATGGCCGGGCGTTGTGGCGGGCGCCTGTGGTCCCAGCTACTTGGGAGGCGGAGGCAGGAGACTCGCTTGAGCCCAGGAGTTGGAGGTTGCTATGAGCTGTGATGCCATGGCACTCTA
>CAUYQV010088217.1:0-12126 GCA_963574575.1 Galagoides demidoff
TAGGTTAATTAATTGGTAATTTATTTTACCTGCTGCAGGGGCTGCTGCTCCGAGAGATAGTCAGCAGCCCAGGTGTGAGGGTGAGTTACCTTTTATAGGCTTTGTGTAAACATATTACAGAAGCGAAAGGTGGCTGGTTAAGGGCGGTTACAACTCAGGTAGTCATAGATACAGCAATGGAACGATAAGTAATCTTGTTCTTGGCAACTCTAGGAGGAAGAAGGGGGCCTGGGAACGTGTTCTCGGCCACCCTGGGGGGAGGAGGGACTTGCCTTGTTCCTGGAGTCGACTCTGGGGGGAGAAGAGAGGAGGAGGGAAATGGGCTGGAGGGGGTGGGGGGGAACAGGTGAGGGTGGTGGTGGGGGGAACAGGTGAGGGCTGGGGAACAGGAGTGAGTAGGGGAAAGAGGGCTGGGTTACAACAAACCTACCTATGAGTTAAGTTTGGGATGTTAAATGATTTGCCCCTTTTATTCCAATAAAACATCTTTCTAACAGATCATAGATGATGTGTTTGCAGTTTCAGGCCCCGAGCTATGTATGACTCTCCCCCAGATTTTGGGGCAAACACTATAACTGAAAGGGGGGTGACCGGCAGGCACCCCAGCTAATACTGGTGTTTGGGGCCCTGACATAACTTGTGCTCATCAAAGTGACTCACATTCCTGTACCAGTGTTGACAGGAGGTGGTTCTCAAGGGTCCCCTTCTGCCTGGGCCCAGCTGGAAGGGGTGGGGCAGGAATCCACACCCAGGAGGGCATCCCAGGAGTGACCAGCCTCACCTAGGAGGCAGCCCACAGAAGGAGAGCACCCGGAGAGCAGGTGTGAAAGGAGGCACAGGGAGGAAGGCTGCCACCCGCTGATCTTCCTGGACCCGGCTGGGATTAGATTCCTTCAGGACAGGGTCAGGTCAGAATGGCATGATGTTGCTGTGTGCTCCAAGAACAGTGCCATCTCTAGAGCAGAAATAGTCACACATTGGCCAGCAAGCTGAGGATGTTTTTTCCTGGGAAGTAAGAAATGTCCTCTCTACTTCTATTAGGACACCTTTCTAATCTACTCTGCTTTAAATGTCATGTACTAAATGCCTGTATGTCCCCAAAACTCAGTTAAAACCTTACCCCCTGAGGTGACGGTATCAGGAAGTGGGGCCTTTGGGAAGTGTTGAGGCCGCAGGGTGGAGCTCCCATTACAGAACCAGTGCCCTCACGAGAGGCCCAAGGGGCCCTGTCTGTCCTTCCACTGCATGAAGACCCAGACAGAAAGACCCACCAGGCAACATGCCTGCCTGAGCCTCGATCCTGGACCCTCAGCCTCCCTCAGTGTGAGAAACATGTTTCTGTTGTCCACAGGCCAGGCCAGGTGCTTTGTCACAGTGGCCTGAACGGATGAAGATGGTCCAACTTGTGGACGCTTCCTAAGACCATAAATGTTATAACAGCTGACATGGGAAGCGGTGACTATGTGCCGGCACCATCAGAGCTCTTACATGTCCTAGATAAGTTAGTCTTTATGAGACGCCAAACAGGTAAACACAATTATTATTCCTATTTAAGAGATGAGGAAACTGTGAGAACTGGAGTCAGTTAATCACAGCTCCAGGACTCACCCTAAGGCCACCTCTGCTGAGCTCCTCTCCTCCTTTCCCCCTGCCCACTGCAGGCAGCTGAATCTGTGAATGTCACCTTACAAGGGAAAAGGTATCTGCAGATGTGACATGAGAAGATTATCCAGGATTGTCTGGTGGCCCTGATTCAATGGCAAATGTCCTCAGGACAGGGGGGCAGAGATTCTACATACACAGAATAGGGAGAGGCCATGTAACCACAGAGCCAGGGAGCAGGGTGCAGTGGCCATGAGCCCAGAAAGTAGCTCAGAACCCCCAGAAGCTGGACAAGGCAGGAGGAAGCCCCCCAGGGCCTTCAGAGGAAGTGGGCCTTCCTGGCCCTTCCTCAGCACCATAAAACTAATTTCAGAAACATGATACCTTATGTCGCTGAAAGGGATCAGAGGTACGGCTTGAACTCCCAGCTCTCCACACATGCAGAGAGAGACAGGGTTCTCACACCAACGACAGGTGCGCTGACATCCATGTGAGTGTCCTGACTGTGTGCAGTGTGTGACAGTGTTTCCAGCTCCCTAGCTGAAGGCAGATGTGCACTTCAGGATTCAAAGCTGGTGGGGACAATGCAATTGTAGCTCCACTGAGGTGTGTCCAGGCAGGAAAAAAAGTCTTTTGTGCTATGCTTGCAGATTTTCTTTAAGCCTGAAATTATGTTTTTTAAAAATATATTGATGTGGAAACACTCCATGGAAAGAACATTGGATGGGAGATCAGCTTCCTCCCTTCTAGCTATCAAAGAGCCTCCAGATTCTGCCCAACACCTGATGCCACAGTGGAGCTGGGTTGACAGCCTGGCACCCACCGCCCTGCCAGGTGACTGGTGGGGCTGCAAGCACATCACAGCAAAGTCTTTAAGGAGCCAGCACAGAGATGACCACTGCATGCCAGCTCCACCTCTGCCCTGCTCTGTGGGAAGCCACAGGCAGGAAAGGATTCCTGCTCCAGCGAGCATCTGTCCTGCCACCAGACACACAAAAGGCTGACTTTTGTGATTATCAAAAGTCAGCCTTTTCTGAGAACTTTACAACTGTGGTAAGACTGACACTTTCATGGGAGCAAAGTCCCTGTGAACACTGGGCCGGAGGCACCGAGGCAGTGTGGTGACATCTGCATGGGGCGTATCCAGGATGACACACATATGCACCCCTAAAAATGCTGTTCCCAGGGCCGCGTGGCATTATCAGGTCATGGGGACCCAGGATGGAGGGAGCAGTGGCTTCTTGCTGGCTGGTCTGGCTCCTGGGGTGGAGTTACCTGGGAATCTGCAGTGGCCACACCCACCCTGCTTGGACCTGTGGGTTTCCGTGTGGGGACCTCAGCATCTCTGCACGACACAGAAGTGTCTTCTGCGGCCTGTTTTCTCCTCTCTGACTTTCAATGTTGTCCTCTAAGTGGGTCAGTTAGGATTACCCGTTCTGGCTTGGTGCCTGTGGCTCAATGGCTAAGGTGCCAGCCACATACACCTAAGGTGGTGGGTTCAAATCCAGCCCGGACCCGCCAAACAACAATGACAGCTGCAACCAAAAAATGGCCGGGCGTTGTGGTGGGTGCCAGTGGTCCCAGCTACTTGGGAGGCTGAGGCAGGAGACGTGCTTGAGCCCAGGAGTTGGAGATTGCTGTGAGCTGTGATGCCATGGCACTCTACCCAGGGGGATAGCTTGAGGCTCTGTCTCAAAAAAAAAAAAAAAAAAAAAAAAAAGGATTACCAGTTCTAAGTCTAATTCCATCCTCAAGTCTCCTCAGCTTCCATGTGAATGCGCATAATAACCCGCTTTCAATGCATCATCAGGATTTCTGTATTTCCCATCTGTAGACAATGCTACATGTTTCCTGGCCTTAAGCACAGGCTCAAATGCACTTAGCTCCTTCATACACGGTTCAAACAGAAGAGAGAGAAATATTTACCGTGAGTTTCCCATGCATACACGATTCCCATGCTGCAAGTCCATAAAAGCAGATTAGAAAGTCATAGATTGCCATCTCTATCTCCTCATTTTCCCAAATATTATATATATATTTATAAATTATAAAATAAATCTTTCTAATATATTTTTTATTCACAGTCCTATGTTCTTCCTACTCGGGAGATGATTTGTGAGGCTTCAAAATGAGGCAACATCCAAAATGTTTTTATTTTTATTAAAATTATCTTGTTATAATATCTCTTATATTTCCTTATCTTTATTTTTCATATTTTTCCCCAAATAACCTTAGAATCTTTTTTAGGCTGTAGCCTTCCTTCCATGCAATCTCTACTCAGTCCGGGCCATTTAATGAGGAAATACTCCTACTTTCCAGAGTGTTATCTACAATTGAGGGAAAAAATTAACACGAAACATGCTTCAAAAATAATAAGATCCCCTGGGCAGAGTCCTGGTGCGAGATATATGATAGTAACATTTGCTGAAATAAACAGGAGTGATGTCTCTGTCTCTCAGCATAAAACTTAGCCCAGAGAATTCTACCCTAAGTGGACTTGCCCAACTACTGTGGGGTATACATTGTGCCAAAGAGCAGCAACCAACCTGGGCCTACTGGTTGTTGTGACTGTAAAATAGGGACTTTCCCTTGACTTCTCACTATTCCTGTACTTGATTCATAATCATTCTTCATTTAGTCCAGAAACAAAAGATATCTGAAGGGCTCCATGAACAGAATCAGCTACCAACTGTGTATTCATAGGGTTTCAACGGAAGGTCAACTTCTTCTGCCTTAACCATTTTCCCAGAAAATGAGAATCTTGAAAGGTATGGTGCACACATGTGTCAAGACTGTAGCCAGCACCTACTACGTGCCAGGCACCAGGTAGTGTCACCCAAGGGGAGGTAGTCCCCACCCACACAGGGCTCAGGGCCCTGCTGCTGCCAGGATCCTGTCTCCAACAGAGCAGAGTAAAAATAAAAAATATTAAATAAAAATTTGGGGAGAGAGAAACAAAAACTCCTGGCATGACAGGCTCTAGTGAAAAACCCTGCCTGAAAGACACAGCTTTCTCCAGAAACACAGAACTGTCCCTGAGGGGGTGGAGTCTGAGTCAGCCTTACATGGTTAAATATGTAGGTTTTTTTTTTTTAATTTTAGATTAATATGAGGGTATAGACCATTAGGTTACATTGTTTGTGTTGAGGTAGAATCCCAGTTGTAGCAGTGCCCCTCACTCAGGATGTATGCCACACACCCTATATCAATCCCCCTCCCAGTAAGTGGGTTCTGATCAGCTAACAAAAGGAGAAAGGAGCTTCCTGAGAGAGAACAGCACAAACAGAGGTAGAGAGATGTGGAAATGCCCAGTGTGTTCCGGGAACAGCAAGGAGCCACCATTAATCCCAGATCTTTGAGAAGAAAGTCGCATAACTTATACTCATACCGAGATGAGGGCCTGTTGCTCCTGCCTTCATCCCATTAATTCCAAGAAGCTCAGTGTCAGCCGCCTCATTCTCAGCTCATTAGGTGGAAACGACAGAGCCTGGTGGTTAGGAAGGACCTTTCTCCCTCCAGCCTGCATGGTCATTAGTCCGATATTGCGATGCTTTCCTCCTCTGATTAATAATCACACTCAACACCAGCAGCCTGTAGGAACTCTCAGCCTCTAAATTAATTTATACTCACCACCTACTCAACTTGATTACTCCAAACATCATAAAAGAAATGATTGCTGAGGTCAAGGATCTGGACTCAAAATAACTGGAATGATTTTTCATTAACTACAACCTCTGAGTTCCAGTGCAGCCAAAGACTATGCTTTGATTATTTTTATGATAAAAATTAAGAAAAGTCAAGTCAAAATATGGACTGAACAAGTTTGTGAGTTTAAAACCAGCTATAAAGTACATGGGCAAAAAACATGATTGTCCAATATAGAGAAGCCCCACAGATGAAGACTTTTTTCATAGTTACCCAAATTACCTAATACATGTGGTTCCAAAGAGCCAAAAAGAGACCAGATGCAAATTATTCACAGTAACACCAGGATGTGCATAAAGCTGCCAAAGGGGCTTAACTTTGAAGATTCCTAAAAACAGACATTAATAATTTCCACAGGATTTGTGGATTTCTCAGTATCTGTATGCATGTGAGGCCTTCAAAAACATAAAAGAATTGAAACAAAGTGCCAAGAGCCACTTAGAAAACACAGAACAGTGTATCCCATGTGGAGATTTCTTTAGTTTATAAATAAGCAGAATTAGTGATGGATGTCAAAAAAATACAGGCTTTCACCTTAGGAGAACCTTTAGGATTTTGCTAAAATCCTGCAGGTAAACCCTAAACACAAACACCCTTGCATTAAAACCCCCTTCCCTAAAGACATCTGATAAAATTTCTCATCCAGCTAGGAGGGTAAGGAAGAGTTTTCATTTCAAAATCATTCATAAGCTAAAGGATAACTATTCTTTACCACTAGCTACAAAAAAAGCTGAAAGCTTTTTCTTCTCTGATTCTCTGCATTGTCTATCAAACTAAATTACCTCATTAACAGGTGGTTCAAGGCCAGGTATAGTGACTAACACCTCCGAGGCAGGAGGATCCCTTGAGGTCAAGAGTTTGAGACCTGCTTGAGACAAAGCAAGACCACTTCTCTGCAAAATAAATAGAAAAATTAACCAGGTATGGTGGTGACTTGTAGTCCCAGCTACTCAGGAGGCTGAGGCAGGAGGATTGCCTGAGCCCAAGGGTTTGAGGTTCCACTGAGCTATAAAGATGCATGGACTGTCATCAGCCTCAACAAATTCTTATTGCAGTCTGGGCAAAAAAGAGAGACCCTTTCTCAAAAATAAATAAATAAATAAATAAACTCTTGAGGTAGTTGCCTCAAAGATATGTATTTCCCATGGCTCTCCCCATACCTACAAAATGTGTCTGATTCTGAAAGGACAAAGTGCCTGCCTGTGAATGCCACATATAATAAGAACAGACCTTACCACGCATCTCGCAAAGGCCATGGACCCATGTTCTATGTACCCAGATTACATCTTTGGCTCCTAGTGAAGCCCTGGAAACTTTAATACCCCAACTTTAGGGTAATAAACCAGGGATTTAAAAAAAAAAACTTAAAATTATGAATCTATCCCAGAAAGTCATCTCTTCTTTATAACCCTAAAGATCCTCTCCTGGCCTTGAAAAGTGGCTATTACCTACTGATCCAAGACAGAGGTTTGTTTTTTTCAATCCTTCACATTCCTAGTGGTTTGTAATTGTAAATTTCACTTACCCCATAAAAAGGGTGTCCCAGAGGGAGTTCCAGGCAGAGACAGTGGTCTGAGGCATGGTCACACGTGCCTCTCCTCCACACACCTCCCACATCTCAGGAACACAAAATGTTAGTAAGCAGGAAAGGATCAACCTGTATGCTAACAACACAGCCAACATTGATGGGACATTGAGACGTGCCAGTGTGCTCTGAGTGCCTTACACCTGTCCACTCATGTGACCTCAGTAGCGCTGGTGGCAGACTCCTCCTGACCCACACCTGAGCCAGAGCCAGGGCCTGGCAAAGCAAGCAGATGGCCCTTGGCCTCCAGTCAAGCCAAGGCTTTGGATGATACAACCAACTGGAGGGATGTTAAGTCCTTTAAGTAGAACCTTTTCCCAACAAGACAGACAAATGGCCAACAAACATGAAAAAATGTTTGTCATCTCTAGGCATCAGGGCAATGCAAATCAATACCACCCTGAGATATCACCTAACCCCAGTGAGAATAGCCCACATCACCAAGTCCACAGCTGCAGATGCTGGCACGGATGTGGGAAGAGGGGAACACTCTTACACTGCTGGTAGGGTTGCAAACTAGTACAGCCTTTTTTGAAGGCAGTATGGAGAATCCTCAAAGAACTAAAAGTGGAATTCCATTTGACCCTGCAATCCCATTGTTAGGTTTCTACTCAGAAGAAAGAAAACCATTTTATCACAAGAACATTTGCACTCAAATGTTTATAGCAGCTCAATTCACAATTGCAAAGATGAGGAAACAACCCAAGTGCCCATCCACCCATGGATAGATTAATAAACCATGACATATGTACACTAAAGAACACTATTCATCCATAAAAAGACAGCAACTTTGTATTATTTGTATATACCTGCATGGAGTTGAAGAATATTCTCCTTAATAAAGTATCACAAGAATGGAAAATCAGGCACTCTACCTCAGAAACAAAAAAATGGAGAGGCAGAGGCAAGATGGCTGACTGGAGCCAGTTTTCCACAGAGGCTCCTGTCCAAAAGGAGAGTTAAAAAACAGAAGTTTAGCAAGTAAGCCAATGATGGTTTGGAGCTGAGCCAAGAGAGAAGGTTTAAGAATGCACATCAACCCTGCTGAGAAGGGCTGCAACCCCAAGGATACAAACAAAAGGTACAAAACCCATCACCAAGTGGATGGGAGTCTCCTCCCCCTCGCATTATACTCCATACAAACAAGTGAGCAGAGTTTAAATGTTCTCCTATTTTATCCCAAGGGAGACACCCTCTAAAAACCAGACCTCCTTCCCCTACTAGGGTGCCATGGCATGCTCTTGCCAGGCATAAAACTGTATATATTCTCTACCTGCAATTCTGAACTCCCAGCACTGGCCTCCACTCTCACCCCAAGGTCTGAAAGCCTGGCCTCCATGGAGTCCAGATTCTTGGGCATTTTCTTGAGAGGTATGGACAGGGCAAGGGCTATTGCTGTTCTGTGCTGATTCTGTGGCACAGGAGTAAGGAGAAGATGGTCAACTGAGAGGGAACCATACAGGAGTGGTGGCACAGGGCAGTGGCCACAGCAGCCACACTCTATCCCTATCCCTTCTGGGGCTATTCTGGACAGACACTCCCTGTCTTCTTGGGAAAACAGAGGAAGCCAGACATCTTCTCCAGTGGCAGCCACTGGTGGAACAGATCTGAGACATAAATACAGGCCCCATGAGCAAAGGGCTTGCATGAGGCGGTACCGGCCTGAGGGGAGTGCAGGGTCTAGAATACACATGCCCAGAGACAGCAGATTCCCAGGGCGGGGCTGAGCTAGAGGACTGCTTCAGTGAGCCTAAGACGCACCTGGCCCTCAGGGGATCATAGCTGAGACAAAAGCAGGCAGGCAGAGGCTGAAACTGACAGTTGAGTGTGAGCTCTAACCACACTCGCCCCAACATGAACTGCAGCCAAGACCAGGCAGCAGCACAGACCAGGGCTGAGTCACAGTTTCTATGAACTCAAACAGTGTACAACCCACAGGGGAATATAGCCGGGATAGAAACAAATTATTTGAAGTCATTCTGTTCTTCCAGCAACATCAATCAGGGGCAAAGCTGGAAGTGAGTGAACCACCCCAGCTGCCATTAAGCACCCAAGGTTGTCAGGCCTTCCCCAGCCAGACAGTGGCAGAGAGTGGCAGCATGGCTGAGTAGACATAGATTTCCCTGTGACTCAGGCAGGCACAAACCCCTGGAGCATCTGCAGGGGAAGGAACAGAGTTACAGCCCTGTGGGGTTACTAGTGACAGGGTGTGACAGAGGTACAAGGTGGGGTAGGAGGCATCAACCTTCCCAGACTAATTTATTTGCTGAGTGGGTCCTTCTGACCTCATGGAACACTGGAGCGAGTCATACTTGACCTGCCAGCAGACCCCTGCTATCTAGTTTCCAGAGACATTTTGAACTCTCCCACCTGAGACCACTGCTGACTAGTACAATTGATTTGGACTTCTTGAACTGGGCTAATCAATTGAGGACTATCCAAAGTGGTAGCCTGGGTGTGTGGTTCTGGGAAGGTTTGATTTTCCTTTTCCAATTGTTTCCTGTGCAGGGCGGGGTGACTTAACTGCTGGTAATTCTCCACAGCTGAGATTTCAACCCAGAGTAACTGATGCACTAGGGTAGGACAGAGACCAGCTGAAAACAAGACAGAGCCACTTAGCACCACCACACCAAGCAGTCACCCAGTTTCTCAGACCGTAGCCCTGTATGGGTTCTTGGCAAAACATTACAGGAAAAGGCACAGACACCAGTCCCAGCTTTTGGGCAAAGGGCTAGATGATCACTACTTCTGGAGCCCCCAACCCAATTTCTCCTTATCTGCTCATCTACCCAAATGGTATAAAATAATCATGGGGTGGAATCAGCATAAAAACTCCGGTAACATGAATAATCAGAGTAGATGAAACCCCCCCCCAAAGAAGGATATGGCAGACACAACTGAGGATCCCACTCATAAACAGATGGCTGAGATGTCAGAAATTGAATTTAGAATTTGGATTGAAAATAACATTAATAGAATAGAGGCAAAGTTGGAATTGGAAATTCAAGGAGCACTTCAAAAGTTGTCTCAAGAATTCAAAGAATTCAAAGAAAAAATCACCAAAGTTTTTGATACATTGAGACAAGAAATTGCAGCCCTCAAAGATCTGAGAAATACAGTAGAATCCCTTAGTAACAGAATGAAGCAAGCAGAAGAAAGGATTTCTGACATTGAAGACAAAGCTTTTGAACATTCCCAAACTCTCAAAGACGAAGAGAAATGGAGAGCAAAAACAGATCATTCTCTCAGAGAGCTCTGGGATAAGTCAAAGAAAACTAATATTTGCCTTATAGGAATCCCTGAAGGTGACAAAGTTGCTTTGCAAAGCACAGAGGCTCTTCTTCATGAGATTATGAAAGAGACCTTCCCAGACATTCCAAAAGATTCTGAAATCCAGACAGCAGACAGTTTCAAAAACCCAACACAACTCAACCTGAATAAGACATCCCCCAGGCACATCATCATTAACTGCACTAAAGTTAATATGAAGGAGAAAATTCTGAAAGCAGCCAGATGTAAGAAAAACATAACCTACAAGGGGAAGGATATTAGAATGACTGCAGATCTCTCTGCTAAAACCTTTCAAGCTAGAAGAGGGTGGTCATCAACTTTTAATCTCCTAAAACAAAATAACTGTCAACCCAGGATCCTGTATCCAACTAAACTGAGTTTCATCTATGATGGAGAAGTTAAATACTTTATTGACATTCACATGTTGAAGAAATTTGCCATAACTAAACCAGCTCTCCAGGAAATTCTAAGATCTATCCTCCATAATGAACAGTGCAATCCTCTACCACAAAAGTAAACTCACTCAGAAACTTTTGATCAAATTCCAACTTCCACAGTGGCGAAAAGATTAAAGATGTCCACTGGACTTTCGAAAAACTTGATACCCGAAATTTTCCAGGCTTATCAATATTCTCAATCAATGTGAATGGCTTAAATTGCCCTCTAAAGAGGCACAGGCTGGCTGACTGGATACAAAAACTCAGGTCAGATGTCTGCTGTGTAGAAGAATCTCACCTTACCTTAAAAGATAAATATAGACTCAGGGTGAAGGGATGGTCATCTATATTCCAGGCAAATGGAAATCAGAAAAAAGTGGCTATTGCAATTTTATTCGCAGATACAATAGGCTTTAAACTAACAAAAGTAAGGAAGGATAAGAATGGTCATTTCATATTTGTTAAGGGTAATACTCAATATGATGAGATTTCAATTGTTAATATTTATGCACCCAACCACAATGCACCTCGATTTATAAGAGACACTAACAGGCATGAGCAACTTGATTTCTTCCGGCACCATCATAGTTGGAGAATTCAACATTCCTTTGGCAGTATTGGATAGATTCTCCAATAAGAAGCTGAGCAAAGAAATTTTAGATTTAAACTTAACCATCCAACATTTGGATTTAACAGACATCTACAGAACATTTCATCCTAACAAAACTGAATACACATTTTTCTCATCAGCCCATGGAACATACTCCAAAATCAACCACATCTTAGGTCACAAGTCTAACCTCAGCATATTTAAAAGAATAGAAAATATTCCATGCATCTTCTCAGACAATCATGGAATAAAAGTTGAACTCAGTAACAACAGGAATCTGTAGACTCATATAAAAACATGGAAGCTAAATAACCTTTTGCTGAATGATAGCTGGGTCAGAGATGAGGTTAACAAGGAAATTACCAAATTTGGGGGACAAAACAATAAAGAAGACATGAATTATCAGAACCTTTGGGAGTTCTGATAGGACCACGGGCAGTCCTAAGAGGGAAATTTGTAGTACTGCAAGCCTTCCTCAAGAGTACAGAAAGAGAGGAATAAGATTCTCTTTTATTGGAGAATCTATCGAACACTGCCAAAGTGTTTTTCCCCTAAAACTTAATGGGACATCTCAAGCAACTGGAAAAGGAAGAACATTCCAATCCCAAACCCAGCAGAAGAAAACAAATAACCAAAATTAGAGCAGAATTAAATGAATTTGAAAAGAAAAGGATTATAGAACAGATCAATAAATCAAAAAGTTGGTTATTTGAAAAGGTCAATAAAATAGATAAACCTTTGGCCAACCTAACCAGGAAAAAAAGATTAAAATCTCTAATTTCATCAATCAGAAATTGTAAAGACGAAATAACAGCAGACCCCTCAGAAATTTAAAAAATCCTTAATGAATATTATAAGAAACTCTATTCCCAGAAATATGAAAATCTGAAGGAAAT
>CAUYQV010088220.1:0-26714 GCA_963574575.1 Galagoides demidoff
TGCTGTTTTCATATACAATTTGAAATACTTTCATCAAGCTGGTTAACATAAATTTCATGGCATTTGCTTAGTCACTGTATCAAAACATTTATATTCTAGTTCTAGAAAACTTCACTTGTACCCTTGTTAGACAGATATATAGGTGATCTTTCCCATCACCCTCCCACCACCCAACCACCCCACCCCTCCCCTTTCCCACCCCCTCCCCATATTCTTGGGCTACAATTAAGTTGTATCTTTTGTTTGAGAGCTATAGATTAGTTTCATAAAAGGGCTGTGTACATTGGATACTTTTTCTTCCATTCCTGAGATACTTTGCTAAAAAGCACATTTTCCAGTTCCATCCATGTAAACATGAAGGAGGTAAAGTCTCCGTTTTTCTTTAGGGCATAGTATTCCATGGTGTACATATACCACAGTTTATTGATCCATTCGTGGATTGATGGACACTTGGGCTTCTTGAGAACCGGGCAGGCCTGGGATCCCGTGCCCCTGGGAACGCCCTGCACACACATCTCATCCTGCCCCTGGGCCCTGCAGGAGTGAAATAGTCTCAAAATGCTTTCGTGTTTACTGTTTTCCTGTCTCTAATATTTATTGACACTGGCTCCAACAACTTTGAGTTATAAAGTTATAAATAAATTACAGAAAAGAGATGATGAGCTGATTTGGCTCATTAAATCTGATGCATTTTATTAGATGGCACAGCGGCAGGAAAGAAACATGTGAAAGTCATTGGACTAAAGAAGGTAGTCTTTACGTGTTCATTCTGCTTATTCTTTTCAAATGCGTATGATTTGTTTGTTTTCTAAGCATCCAGTCTCATGACAAAATTTCCTATATTTATCCTCTCTTTTGGTGAAGCCTGCAGAGAAAAGTGACTCAGTTTGTAAGGCATTTATCACTGAGTATGATTTAAATGTCATTTCTGTCTTCTCCCTCAATCCTGGGTATTCCTAAACCTTTCACCTCTGCCAATGTGATGGATTAAACATTGCATTTTGGTGTTTAATTTACATTTCTTCTGTTGACTGATTTTGAGCATCTTTTTTATGCTTTCCAGACATTTTTCTCATTCAGTGAAAAGTTTCTTACACTGAAAAATACAGATTCATCCCATTCTCTACGAGATGACAGAATTTTGCTTTACAGAGCTGTGTGTGCGTGTATCCACGGCCTGCATGTCCTAGATGTTTTCTGTAAGGACTCACAATCTGGTAACAGTGGTTCCTTGTAGCAACTGAGACGTAACAGGGTTGGTAGGGAAGGGAAGGAGAGGAAGAATTATATTTATCCTTTCTTTGCTGTTTTTGCATGTCACATGTCTGCTTACAACAATTTATGTATATTATTTTTATGCCAGATGGAATTTTTTTTAAAAATTAATTTGCTTATTAACTTGAGAGTAGCAGAGAAACGACACTGTGATGAGTCAGGCACCACACCCTGGCTCTGTTTAGGGATCAGGCAGGTGACGGTGCCGGCCCAACCCCTGATGTAACTGCAGGGAGGCCTGTGGGGAGCTGGACCATCACCCCACAGGCTCCCGTGGCCAGTTTCCCTAGAACTCTGCTGACCCCAGGAGCAGGTAGGAGGGAGGTTTTTACCAGTGAGCCGTCAGTTCCAGTTAGCAACTGCTGCCCTAAACTAAAAAAACAAAAATGAAACAAAGACACCCATTCTTAGAAGGATCTGAAGACTGAAGTCCATTCTCTTTATCCTGAGAAGGAGCAAACATAGAGATAGACCTTGGTAGATGGCACAGATGGTGGAGCCAGTCCCGTGCACCTGCCCTCTGGGCCCCTTACTAATCACAGCTTGGAGCTCTCACATACCCAGGCAGGTGTAGGCAACAGCTTAACATTTTGTTCTTAGGATAAATCCACCATATTTAAAAATAATCTTTTCAGCTTTGAGAGAATTTCTGCTAGATGACAACCTGCTCACCCATCTTCCAGAGGATCTGGATTTCCTGGTGAACCTCAAGGTTCTGACACTCTCGGAGAATCCCATGGAAGAACCCCCCAAAGACGTGTGTGCTCAAGGCATAGAGGCCGTGTGGGAGTACCTCAAGGAGAGCAGAATACTGAAAATTCAGACAATAAAGGTAAAGTCACCGCAAACTCGCGATTACACAGTTACAGGTGCTTTGGGGAGTGTGGTGTTAGATACGTTACAGAGTATTCTCTGATGAGACTCCTTATGAAGCCACACCTGTTCTTTTCCAGAACAGACTTATTTTATGTCTGTTCCCCAGGGCCAAGTGAGAGAATTTTTTAATGCCAGCCCTAGAATTTTTGTCTTTTATATATCCCTTGTCAGATAAGAACCCAACAAACAGGCAAAGGACCCCAAAACTTGAAATTTCAAAACAATCTAAAATCCTTGGACTGTTTCATTGGAGTAAAAAAGTTTGTATTAACAAAGGCAAGGTTGGAAAATTAGAAATGAAAGCATTTATTTATTACAAGTTATTTGTAATAAATAATTGGTAATTATTAGACATATAGGCCCAGAGACCAGGGTTCTGCTTTGCCACTAACTAGAATCAAAGGGCTGAGAGCCCAGGAGAGGCAGGGGACCCCAGGTGGGCTGGGACTGTGTCCACTTCAGGCAATATGCTCCTCAACTGGCCTCTCATCTAGACAACCACTTAACCCCTAACTAGCATCCCTACCTCTAGGGGGGCTCCCCCATGACACGGCCCCCCACTCAGTAGTCACATTCTTTAATGACACAAACAGTCCTCTGTTCACCTAGAACAGTGGTTCTCAACCTGTGGGTCACAACCCACAGGAACTGTACTAAAGGGCTGTGGCATTAGGAAGGTTGAAAACCACTGATCTGAGTAAGAGTCAAAGCCTTTGGTCTGCAAGACCCTCTCTCCGTGGCCCCCAACCCTATCAGACCTGCCCTCTCTTCTTTAAGAAATATTTTGTGATACCATCTTTAGTAATCTGCTGTTGAATTCAGTTAGTAAAGACGACCAAAACACACAATTTTAATAAATCAAAATAAGGCCTGAGTTTGCAACATAAAGGAGACTGAAAAGGAAAATGATTTACATTAAAATATTTATTTCAATACATATAGATACTCAGGAATAACTACACTGAAAGAAGGGAAATTGCATTTTTTGATTACATACTTTCTAAAAGCATCTTGAAACCTGTGTACCCTCTGGCATGTTTTTAAATTAATAATACATTTTTTTGCCATAAAGTTTAAATCAGTGCAAAGAATTTTCAATGAATTTTAAATGTTGATATTTTATAATGAGCTATTAGATCTATATTCTAAATGTGTCCAGTGGAATCTAAATACCATTATAATCTCTCCATATCAATTTATAAATACTTGAATAAGCTCATTTTATAGGCAGGGCAGAAATTTTATGTTATATTCCTGTTCTTATTCTTTTTTTTTTTTTTTTGAGACAGAGTCTCACTTTGTCGCCTTTGTTAGAGTGCTGTGGTGTCACAGCTCACAGCAACCTCAAACTCTTGGGCTCAAGTGATTCTCTTGCCTAAGCCTTCCAAGTAGCTGGGACTATAGGCACCCACCACAGTGCCCAGCTATTTTATTTTTCCAGACGAGATCTCACTCTGGGTCAGTCTAGTCTCAAACCCATGAGCTAAGGCAATCCACCTGCCCTGGCTCCCCAAGTGCTGGGATTATAGGCAGGAGCCACCTTGCCTGCCCTTCCTTTTCTTCTTGAACATGTTTTTTCCATTCCACTTTTTTCTCAGAATTAATCCTAAGGTTATATATATATATTTAAGTCTTTTATAAATTCTTCATTTGTATTTCTGTGCAACAAAATAACTGTGTTATATCACAATGAATAGTAGTATAAAATTATATAAAACGTAAAATTCATTACAAATTATTTGGAATAAATAATTGATAAGTATTAGACATACAGGATTTTTTAGAACACTGTACCCAAATGAGAGGAATTTGTTAACTCAGTTTATATATTCATGCATAATTATTGCTGATGGCTAGAGTAAGTCAGGGTTTATCTAGATTCTACTCCTACTTTTTTATTTTACAGATAAAAACCCTGATAAACTGTTCCTGTAGATGAGTTGGTGAGAGCAGAAGCTTTCTTTGCCTGTACTGTTCTGTTTCAAATAGCAACACTTCACACATCTCTGAACTTCTCCCAGATTTATACCCCGCAGACCAGATAGTAGGTCTTAGCCGACATAGCAACTAGCGTTTCCTCAATTTTCTTGATGATAGAATTGGAAACCACCTCCCTAGCAAAAAGATTGATTACCCAGTTCTTCAAGGCCTTTGTTTCTCAAGATCCCCAGTAGTATTTTGAGTTGTTCTGTTTTTCCTTTTCTATCTGTTGTTCCATTCTCAGGCTGACTTTCAGAAGGGGTGGATATGGGGGTGCTTTCCCCAAAGCTCAGGACGTGTATTGCCTTCAGCCTGCACATGTGTCTGTGTGGGTGTGCACATGTGTCTGTATCTGTGCCTGTGTGGGTGTGTGTCTGCGTGTCTCTGTGCACACGTGTCTGTGTCTGCGTGTGTGGGTGTGCACATGTGTCTGTGTGTCTCTGCATACACGTGTCTGTGCCTGTGTGGGCGTGCACATGTGTCTGCGTGTCTCTGTGCACATGTGTCTCTGTCTGCGTGCATGGGTGTGCACATGTGTCTGTGTATCTCTGTGCACATGTGTCTGTATCTGTGCCTGTGTGGGCGTGTGTCTGCGTGTCTCTGTGCACATGTGTCTGTGTCTGCGTGTGTGGGCATGCACATGTGTCTGTGCCTGTGTGGGTGTGCACATGTGTCTGCGTATCTCTGTGCACACATGTCTGTGTGCGTATGTGGGCACACACCTGTGTCTGCGCATCTCTGTGCAACGTATGGGTGTGGGAGGAGAAGGGCTGATTTACACCAAGCTGTTGGGGCTTCACTGGAAAGATGGCTGTTTGAGCTGGAAGGTGGTAGCACAGCACCACAAATGGAGGTTTAAATAACAGAAATGTGTCTTCCCACCGTCCTAGGCTAGAATTCAGCAGGGGCCGGCCTGGTGAGGCCTCCTGGCTGTGCGGGCCTGGCCTCTGCTCCCGCGTGCAAGGTCTCTGTCCTGCCTCCTCCTGAGGCCTCTAATCTCAACCACTTAAATCTGATTATCTCCCCAAAGCCCTATCTCTAAATATTGTATCACCTTGGGCATTTAGGCTTCAACATATGAGTTGGGAGCCGCAGTTCAGTCCCTGTCGAGGGCAGCTGAACGCAGCTGGCTGTGGGGTGAGCCTGAGGGTCAGGACCCGGCTCCTGCGAGGCCGGGGGTGCCCGCAGCGCCTGGCGCTGGGCCTCTGAGCCGAGCGAGGCCCCCGGGCAGGGCCGGTGAACAGGGCGAGCGGCCGGAGGGCAGCCGGTGGGGCCTCAGAAGCACCTCAAGGACGTGGGGGGCTGCTGGAAGGCGTGTCCCTGGGCAGGTGGAAGGGCTCGGGCCGGGAACAATGGAGTGCACAGCGGGCCAGAGACAGGAGCGGGGCTCAGCCTGCCCCGTCCGCCTTCTCCACCGGATCACTGGGCAGGTCACCCCGCGCTCACTGCGGCCTCCTCTCCTCCCTGAGACGAGCGCCCTCAACGCAGCTTCAGGGCTGCTGCCAAATACTTAGCACAGTGCCTGGCACATAAAAGCACTAAAGTCTATATTTTGAAACATTTGCCGGAATGACTGGCCACCTGTGGATTCTAATCCCAGCCGGTTCGCACAGCCGCAGCCCCGCAGGGGCCGCGGCTGGGGCTGAGCCCGCTCCTCTTGTTGGCAGGTTCAGGCCTGGTGGCGTGGAATGATGGTGCGGAAGGGATTAGGGAGATTTGAAGAAATCCTGAAAGCGCGAAAGAAAAGCAAGATCTCTCCAAAAGATAAGAAAGCCAAGCAGCAGGCTGCTAAGGAAAAGGAAAAGGAAAAGGAAAAGCCCGGGAAGAAAAAGAAGAAATGATTCTATAAACGTATGGCCTGAAGTAACGAACCCTAGTGGATTATAAGGCAAGATGTTTGGGAATTAGAGTCTCACTGCATTAAAACTATTCATAGAATTATGTTTATGTGTAAAAAATAAGATTTTTTTTAAAAACAAAGTCTCACTGTGTCGCCCATGGTAGAGTTCGTGGCCTCACAGCTCATAGCAACCTCAAACTCTTGGGCTTAAGTGATCCTCTTGCCTCAGCCTCCCAAGTAGCTGGGGCTGCAGGCGCCCACCACAATGCCTGGCTATTTTTTGTTGTCCAGCTGACCCCGGGCTGGGTTCGCCTGCCAGCCTGGGTGTATGTGCCTGGCACTGTAACCACTATGCTACCAGTGCCAAGCAAAAAAAAAAAAAAAAAAAGACACTTTTACTGAACTACTCGCAGGTAAAGTGATAGTCCATGGTGTGTTTACCCATCCACCCATTGAAGGATGTCCAGGTGTTTCCAGTTTGGGGCTCTTATGAAGAAGGTGGCTGTGAACATTCACGTGTTGGTTTTTGCAAAAGCACAGGTGTTCGCAGACCACGTTCACCCAACATCCCTTTTTATGTTACAGCTCTCAGAAATTGCTCATCCTCATGACTTTTTCTTTCATAGTAGTATTGATTTTAAATGTTCATATCTTTCAAGCAATGATAGCAATATTAAGTGTTAGTGTAGCAAGAGAAAGGTGTAACAATTTGATACTAAGTATCAGAACAGAAATATGTAGGCCGCTGTGATCACTGCCATGCATGACTTTCATTTTCCAGTAGAAGAAAGACAAAAATTTCAAACCTCATTTAGAACAATATAAAAACTTTCATCAATGGGCACAGTGCCTCACGTCTATAATTCCAGCACATTGGGTGGCCGAGGCAGGTGGATCCCATTAGCTTAGGAGTTTGAGACCAGCCTGAGTAAGAGCAAGACTCTATCTCTACTAAAAATAGGGTGGCAGGCACCTGTAGTCCCAGCTACTCTGGAGGCTGAGGCAGGAGGATTGTTGAGCCCAGGAGTCTGAGGTTGCTGTGAGTGATGACCCGATGGCACTCTACCCAGGGTAACAGAGACTCTGTCTCAAAAAAAAAAAACCAAAGTTTCATGAAGTAAATAGGTTTTATGTAGCAAATTCCATGTCAAGGAAAAATGACTAGGCAATATGTTAACAATATTTTTGTCTTTGCAATGAAAGATTTTCATTTATTCTAACAAGATGTGTTTTTGATAGTGGGTTCTAATGTCAGACACTTTTTACTAAGATTTATATGTCAGTGCCTATTATTGGTCTTTATATCTGAAATAAAAAGGCACCAGAACATACAATAAGAACCATAGAAGGCTATACTTTCTAAGTAGACCAAATTATGGCACCTATAATAATAATACAGATAAAATGAAACTGCTGGTTCTTTTTACATAGAGTCTACATATCCAGGGCGGTGCCTGTGGCTCAAAGGAGTAAGGCACCAGCCCCATATGCCAGAGGTGGGGGGCTTAAACCCAGCCCTGGCTGAAAACTGAAGAAAACAAAAAGAATTTACATATCCACCCCACCCCCCCCCACACACACACACATCCCTTAGAACATTTACCATGTAGGATAAGGAAAGGAGGAACATTTCAGGCTTTGAAAAAACAAATGCATTACCAGAATCTAAACATTTTTGTCAGGCCTTCTAAACAGCAAGTAAACTAACTATATATCCAAAATAAATTAAATCCACTGGAAAATACCATTTGTCTTTCATAAGAAAATAATGACATGGTCAGATTATTATATAAATGTCCCAAAAGTTGACACTCAGTTCATGGCAGAATCCAGTCATGACCTTTTCTTCAGTGGGTGGTTTGTAGCTTGGTGGACACAGGGCCACCTCACTGAAACCCGCCGTGGTCAAAGTGGACGCTGTGAGTGTGGCCTTGATCACAGCTGCCCAGTGCTGCCCGCTGTGAAGCTGGGAGAATCCATCTTTTCATGCTGATCTCAGTAATCTCAGGAAGTTTGGTCACAGCACATAGCAAGTGTCTAACCCATGGTCCACAATCTCGAAAATTTGTCGGTCGAAGGCTAATGTCCAGCTCTGTTAACTCTTTGAGGGACTGCATGTTTCGGCAGAAGACGGCCCATCCTTCATCACAGATGCTGTCGTTATAGCTCAGGTCGAGCGTCCGCAGTCTGGCCAAATGACCTGTCTGCATGACTGACACTGGAAAATAATATCACCACGAGACTGAAGTGTGAGGACACCTTCTACCACGGCAATTCCCACTGCCACCAGCACAGGGTCCCCACCCAGGGCTATGATGACGAGATTCGTAATTAGTAATGGTTATCAGCTAGCAGCTTTATTTAGGGCATCTGAAATTTGTCACTAATTTCCTTTCCATACACCCAAAGTACAGTTTGAAAAGTGAATTTTTTCCAAATCATAGCCAGAGAATTTATCTTTTGTCAAGCCCCTTCCCTCTGCTCCCCTGCTCCCAAGATCTGCCTATAGACCTTCCCTAATTAAATATAAGAGAGTTCATTGGCTTTAGAACCAAGGACCATTTGTAAACAGTCATCTTGCTGTTTCATTGTTCTTTGGTCAATCAGCCCTTTTTTCTTTTTTTTTTTTGAGACAGAGTCTCACTATGTCGCCCTCGGGAAAGTGCTGTGGCTTCACAGCTCACAGCAACCTCCAAGTCTTGGGCTTAAGCGATTCTCCTGCCTCAGCCTCCCAAGTAGCTGGACTACAGGTGTCTGCCACAACACCCAGCTGCTTTTTGGTTGCAGTTGTCATTATGTACCTGGACTGGGCCAGGTTCAAACCTGTCACTCTCAGGGTATGTGGCTGGCGCCCGTAACCACTGTGCTCCAGGTGCTGAGCAGACATTCTTCTTTCAACAATTATTTGATCACTTTCCATGTTGAGACCTACCTGGGTGATATTAATTCACCTTGGAGTCTCTAACGCACAGGACAGCCTTCCCTTTGAATAGCACATGTCAGCACTAGCCATGATGGCACTTGAAAATAACAAAGCAGGAAAGACTCCTCTGTAATAGGAGGTGGGAGAGATGCCCAAGGGGAAGGGTCCACGCTTCCCTTTTCAGCCAAACCCAGGAAGGGATCACAGGGTCAGATGGGCAGAGCTACGAGAGCTTGGAGGTCTCCCCCTCCAACCTCCAGCTCAGTGGTCAGAGGAATCCCTTCCACAGCCTGTCTAGCTGACTGCCAGGATCTGCAGGAACTGTCCTTTGAGTGGCTCTCAGCAGGAGAAAGCTCTTCCCTGGGCCCCCCTCGGTCTCCCCGTGTCCTCCTCCCAGCTTCTCCCTGGCATAGCCTATAGTGTTGGGCAGCAATCAGGTCTCCCTCAAATTTCCCCTCTAGGACTAAACACACCCTTACCTCCTGCTCGCTCCCTACCCGGCCCGGCTTCCAGACCCAGGAGCTGCGACCTGCTCACCTTCCCTTCCCTTGGTCAGCACATCTGTGTGCTGAGCTAGCTGCACAAGCTCCCTGCACCGCCACCCGTGTCCAGTCTAACTGTAAGCCCTGTGGTCACTGCTGTGTGATGTGACCACGTGTCATGTCGCAGCAAACTGTGTACATGCAGAGAGCATAGACACAACTGGCTGGAGGGGCCCCTGGACCCTTGGTTGGAACGGTGCTCACTGCCTCAGAGGACTGGTGGCTGTGGCTGAGCAGTGAATCAGGTGTGGGGCAGTCTAGACAGATGACAGAGACAGACTCTATGGTCCACCATTTCCTGATGGGACGTGGACATGGGGCGAGCCTGTGGAATGTCTGGGGAAGATATTTCAGTATGTCTGGAACCCCACGGTGCAGAACTCGTCCTTATCCAATTCTCTTCCCGTCTTCCTAGATTGACATGGAAGGTCAGACGGTGCCACCGTGCGCCTTTACCTCTCTGGCCTCCCCCTCCTAACAGAGGGAGGGAGCCTCTGCTTAAAACCTTCCACCGTTTGTATCTGTGAGAAGTGATACCCGTAATTCACTTATGGTGATGATCAGTTTCCCGTTTAAATAAAAGCATTGACGTTAAAGAGTAAAATTAAGTAATAGTTGAGGAACACGCAGGTAGGGTGGAGTGAAGGTGGCTGGAGTTTAACACTCTCGTGGGCAGAGGTGTGGAGCAGAGGTGTCTGCCAGGCGAGAACCTCCAATCTTTCTACATCTACCACCTTTGAGGAAACACCAGCCCAGTCATTTGATTCTAGAATTGCCCACTTGCTTTAACCAGGTCTCTCCCCAGCAGATGTTGAGGAGAAGGGAAACTGCAGGGAGGGTCAGCCCGGGGCCCCACCTCCCCATGCCTGGCTTTGCAACAAAAGATACAAACCCAAGATAGCCACGTCCTTGGTCACCAGGGAACAGCTGCTCAGCCTCAGGACCTGAAGGCCGGCAGAGAGCCTCAGCATCTCCAGAAGCAGCTGCACGCTGCCACCAACACACTTATTCCAGGAAAGGTTGAAGATTTCCAGAGCAGGGAGGTGAATGGAGGCATCCGCTAAAATTGATCACAATCAGAAGAGCAGTAATTTAGGGTTCCTTGGAGATCATAAGCCTTGAACTTGAGGAGACTGGGTGAGGACAACATTAACACAACTGGGTGGAGAACGTTGTCTGAAATTCATAGTCTCAGTTTACATTGCCCATTTTTATTGGGCATATATGGGAAGCTTCAGGAACGTAAACTTTGATGAAATGGAATTTGCCACCTGCTGGGGTTCATTTCCTTTATGCTTAGGGAGGAGAGCTGGTCAGACGTGACCCGGCCGCGCACACCCACTGCACAGCCACCGCTCAGCCCAGAAGCTCTGAAACACCCAGACGTTTGTGCTCACGCCTCTGCCATGACTGAGGCAAGGAAGGCAACGATTGTATTTTGGGAGGATTCTCTGCTTAATTCTCAGTTGCCCCGAAGTTACAATTAACCAAAATAACATATTCCAAAGCATAGTAGTGAATTAGACTTTAAACTTGCCTGTCTTATTTCTAGAGAATACTATGTGTCCAAGGGGAAACTACTATCTTACAATATCTAGTAAGAAAATCCCTCCCTCTCAGGGCAGATACCTGCACTAAGGAGACAGGACTTTGTCACTTCATCTAACACTGATGCAGAGAAATATTTACTCTCTACTCAATATTTACGTGATTTGCTTAACTCAGATTGAATGGTAAACTTGTGTCAGTTGACATGATTTAGCGTAATATCTACTGCATCATGATTCATTGCAACTACAATTACAAAAAGGTACACCATCTAATGCCTGGAATTCCTTAAAAAAAATTTCTAAAAAAAAAATTCAACTTTTCCCAATTAGGAAGAATATTTATGAACTATCATCTTTTTTTTTTTTTTTTTGAGACAGAGTCTCACTGTATCACCCTTGGTGAGTGCTGTGACATCACAGCTCACAGCAACCTCAAACTCTTAGGTTTAAGCAACTCTCTTACCTCAGCCTCCCCAGTAGCTGGACTACAAACACCCTCCTCAACACCCAGCTATTTGTCATTGCAGTTGTCATTGTTATTTTTAGGTGGCCCAGGCCGGGTTCTAACCCGCCACCCTCAGTGTATATGGCTGGCACTGTAACCACTGTGCTACAGCTGCTGAACCTGCGCTATCGTCTTGTTCCCAAATTTGTTGTGTGTGAAAGTTTCCTAGGGAACATTAGTCTGAGCCCTGGACTGTGTCTCATGTGTGAGTGTGTGTGAGAGTGTAAATGTATGTGTGAGTGTGTGTAAAAGTGTGTGTGTGTTAGTGTGCTTATCCAACCATTTGGGGGATTACAGACCCTTTTGAGAAGTTTGTTTTGTTTACCTACTTACTTTAGTATATAGCAAATACCTAAGAATAATTCTTCCCTGTCCTCAAGAAGGTTACAATCCAGGGGAAATATAGACATTGAATAGCCACACAAATAAATACATAATTATAAATTGTGATAAAAGCTATAGAGGAAAATTACAAGGGCTCTAACTGAGATAGGGAAGGGCCCCTGAAGCAAGGATATTTACACAAGGCAGAACTGCCCAGGAGGGGAGGCAACTCCAGAGACAGGAAGGGACCAGAAAGGGTCAACCAGGCTGGGCTCAGAGGACAACAAGGAAAGTGGCCGAGAGGTACTTGGGTTGGAGCATCCTGGCTTGTTAGACCACATGGAAGAATTTGGACTTTTTACCTAAAGTGCTACAGGAATGCCAGACACTATTTTTAAATGGATATTTTGGAACTAGAAAATGTACCATACTCTTCCCCCACAGAATAATTACAATCACTTTTAGAGAGTTTCCTGGCACCCCTCCCAGCAAGGCTACAAACTCTCTGGTGGGCCCATGGGCCCCAGATACCGTGTCCGTTGGGACATGTCCTGGGGCTGCGCCTCTGTCAGACGCACACAGGAGGTGACTAATGTGGGGGTGCTGGGGCAGGAGTGCCCTAAATATGGAGTTCTTAGAACTAGGGCAATTAATATGCACTTATTTTATTAATAGGTTGTATTATAGTAAAGAGCTAATTATTTTTATTAATAGAATAAATTTACTTTATTAATAATAGCCTGTATCTGGTTCATGGCACAACTTATTTTTAAATTATTTATTATTTTATTTTATTTTACTTTTTGAGACAGGTCTTGCTCTGTTGCCCGGGCCAGAGTGCAATGGTGTCATCATAGCTCCCTGTAACCTCAAATTCCTGGGCTCAAGCGATCCTCCTGCCTTGGCCTTCCAAGGTGCTAGGATTACGGGAGTGAGTCATGGTATCCAGCTAGTACAATTCATTTTTAAAGAAGTGTCAACCAATATAACACTTGGAAGAGAGCTAGAG
This sequence comes from Galagoides demidoff, assembly GCA_963574575.1. Lineage (NCBI taxonomy): Eukaryota > Metazoa > Chordata > Mammalia > Primates > Galagidae > Galagoides > Galagoides demidoff. The sequence goes on from CAUYQV010088220.1 coordinate 12,825, forward strand.
AAGACGACTACCTTCACGGTTACCTGGAAGCCTCCCACCCCCAAACTCTGGTTGGGTATGTGAGCAAACAGATAGCAGGCCCACAAGTGTACAGTTGTGAAGTAGCAATGAAAATAACGTCACGGTTGGGGGTCACTACAACTTGAGGAACTGTATTAAAGGGCCGCGGCATTAGGAAGGTTGAGAACCACAGTCCTAAGTGATAAGAGCAGTTTACTGCACCCAGCTTCACTGTGCAAATAGTAGGATTGAAGCTGAACACCACCGTTGCTCCTGTGAGTCTGGAATTGGGGTGCCCCAACCCCAGCATTAGTCACCTCCTGTGTGCATTGGTTCTATACACTTTGAATTTTATTTCTCTTTTATTTCTCTCTTTTTACTTCTGGGTGCTCTTAGTCAAATATGCTTTACATTTTAATTGTCAAATCTGCAAATGCCAGAGTATCAATGGGGTCTTCAGAAGGTCACTTTTAAAAGACCTATTTTCTGAAAAGCCATTTTGCCTGTGGCTGAGCCTTGTAATGAGGTTTGCAAACAAGGAAAGACCTGTCTCTCCCTGCCACCACACAGCACTCCTGGGACCCGTGGTCCTCACCAAGACCGGGGCTCCCTCTCCCTGTCACCGCACAGCGCCCTGGACCAGGGGGTCCTCACCAAGAGCTGCAAGAGCTGGGCCCTCCAGAGCACAGCCGCTGATCAGCAGTGACCTCAGTGCTGGTAGGAAGCGGAGCCGGGCTAGCAGGTTCTCAGAAGTACCACCCACGTTCCTGTTGGCTGATAAATCCACTTCTTGAAGACTCGAGAGTAAAGGGATAAGCTGGGCTGTGGAAATATGGCAATGTCGTGTTTCGGGACCATCTCACCAGACTGGGTGCTTGCTCCCCACTGGCAGCTTAACCTGGCAGCCTGGCTCCCTGTCCCTCCTCTGACCCTCACACGCCCTGACCAGCCTGCTCCCCAGCTCTATTGCCAGGCCCCTCTCCAAGCTGGAAGTTAAGAGCAAAGACTTTGGAGACAGAGAACTGAGTTCTAATCTTGGATCTGCTACTAAGAACTATGTGATTTTGGACAAGTTAATTAACCTGTCTGAACCTTAGCTTTTTTTAATTTTTTTTTTTTCTTTTTTGAGACAGAGTCTCACTCTGTCACCCCGGGTAGAGTGCTGTGGCATCATAGCCTACAGCAACCTCAAACTCCTGAGCTCCAGGGGTCCTCTCGCCTCAGCTTCCTGAGTAGCTGGGACTACAGGTGCCCACCACAACACCTGGCTAGTTTTTGCATTTTTGGCAGAGACAGGGTCTCACTCTTGTTCAGGCTGGTCTCTTTCTTAACCATAAAATACCTCCTTCAAGGGTCATTGGGAAGATAAAATGACTTGGCATGAATAAAGTGCCTGACTGATTGGTTAATGTTTGATACTATCCTTCTTTTCTTAGAATGTGAGCACCAGTGAGGCCACAGAAACAAGCAATCAGAGCGGAGGCCTGTTGGCAACAGCACTGGAGTGGGCTCCCCGGGGGACCCGCATGCTAGGAGTTACCCTGGTTCACTGCCTTTCTGCTACTCTTCCTGCCACTGGCCTGGCGCATCCCAAGGCAGAAATCACAGTCTCCTGGGATCTCTGAGGGCAGGTGCCCTCCTCAGAGCCCTCCAGTAACCCCGGAGCACGACCACATCGCTCTATCTTATCATCTTCATCACAGCACCCACCACTACGTGATATTTTCTTGTTGTGAATTTGTTTTCTGTCTCACCCAACTAAAGGCCAGCTCTAGGTGTGCAGAGACCACCCCCTTCCCCAGAGTGGGGCATAGTGCCCAGAACCCAGAGGCACAGAGGTTTGTGGAAGGGGCAAGGGATCAAGGGAAGGAGACAAAGGGGAGGAAAGGCAGGTGGGCACTTCTGACCCCAACAGGTCTAACTATTTCCCCTCTCCCCATCCCTCACATGCTTTGAATTTCACCATCAAACTCATGGAGCTGTGTTGGTGTGTGTCTGCCCCTACCAGAGAGAAATGCCTGAACTGTCTGTACAGTGCACTGATCAGCGGATTGATTAATCAGCGGATTAACAGAGGATTAATCAATAATTCTTGGCTAAATGATCTATAATTTCATTCCTTTGGAGCTATTTAGAATAATCAGGTAAAAGAATATTCAATGATTTGACATCATAAGGGGTAAAGCAGTTCTATGTTCATTTCCATCTTTTCAAAATTAAGCAGGAGGGGAACAATGTAGGTTGCTATAGTTATTAAATAAGTATTAGTTTTCCAAGGCCAGTCACCCATGTCAATGGCTGGAAACACAGGTAAGGAATGCTCCTCCCTCTGCTGCTGGTGGCTGAGCCTGAGTCTCCAGTACTTCCGTCTTCCCCTGATGACGGGGTGGGCTGTGCTCTTTGCTTGTGCCCAGAGAAGCTGTGGGCTGATGACTCCTGAACGCCTCCTTAGCTGTGACACTCAGGCCATGTGAAGGGGAGGGAATGGCAATACCACAGAAAGCTCCGTAAAAAGCTCAAGAAGGAATTACATTGTCACTATAAAATCGTCATGAAAACTTTGACCTCCTCTCATTTTCCCAAATTGACAGAAAAGAGTCTGAGAACAATTTAGCAGGCTTAAAAGACAGATGTTAGACCCAAAACCTACTTTCCTGTCTTCCTTCCCAAATTCTACGAAAAACTAAAAACGTGCTTTATTATTGCTGTTTGCTCAGTCACTAGTTGATGTGCACTAGTTGGGTGCCAGCTATGTGCAGGTGCCTGTGAGTGGTGAGGAGCTGCCCAATATCTGGAGAGTGAGCCTGAGGCTTATGGTCAGCACACGCCTGGCCTGTCTGAGGGTCAGTCCGATGGTGAGGCCAGGGCAGAGTCAGCAAGAGGAGCGAGAGGGACAGGGACGCCACTTGGGCTCCCAGAGACATGGTAGCCTGGGCTGGGACAGCAGAGGCCTGCGTGGTGAGCTTTGGTGAGCAGACACTGGGTGCACAGTGGAGGTTTGCTACAGCCACAGGGGAAATAAAACCCTTAATCTCCAGGTAATCCGTGCTGCGTTCATTACGGGAAAGTGCACTTATACATTACGTGATGTAAGTACAGAGCTCTGCTTGTGGTAAGAAGGTAAGTGTGGTTCACTGAAGCTGTAATGTACACGCATCACACACCACCCTGCTGACAGTAACTCCACTGTGTCTGAGTGACTTTGCTTTCTAGTCAGAAAACTGAGACCCTGAATTTGCCGTTCTCTCTCCATACCTGTTTGTAATAGACTTGTGACACTGAGAGGTTCATTTCTTTTCTTTTTTTTTTGAGAGGGAGCCTCAAGCTATCCCCCTGGGTAGAGTGCTATGGCATCATAGCTCACAGCAACCTCCAACTCCTGGGCTCAAGCAAGTCTTCTGCCTCACCCTCCCAAGTAGCTGGGACCACAGGCGCCCGTCACAACACCCGGCTATTTTTTGGTTGCAGCTGTCATTGTTGTTTGGCGGGCCCAGGCTGGATTCGAACCTGCCACCTTAGGTGTATGTGGCTGGCAGCTTAGCCACTTGAGCCACAGGCACCGAGCCAAGAGATTCATTTCTAAATAGCAAAATAAGTTCAAGATTTTCCCTCAGTGCTAAACCTATCATTTACAGACACAGTGTCTGTAATGTTAACAGAAATGTCAGATTACTAACATTTAATACATGCTAGATACCAGGGTGGGGCATTCACAGAACTGTGATGATTTGGTCCTTCCAAAAACTTTACAGGAAGTAAATTTAAGTGCACATATCAAATTTTCCAAGTCCCCAAACACACGCCGAGGTTGCAGAGTGCTCACTCAGTGCGGCCACGTCGCCCGCTGTCAGGGAGCATTGGTGAAGATCCAGGCCCTGCAGGCACTTCAGCAGGGCCAGCTGCCCCGATGAGCCTTCAAAACCTCCACCCAGCTTCTTGTTGCAGGAAAGATCCAACTTCCTCAGCTCACCCAGGTATCTGAAAGCAGTATCTACAAGAAAGTCAGAAACCCCACGTTACGTGCCGCGGGGAAGGAGGTGTGCAGTGGGCAGCCAGCAGAGCAGGGAGGGCGGCTGAGTGGCTGTGGTGACAGAAGGCAGAGGACTGACAGAGGTGGCCCTCTGTACATCTGGCGGTGACTCTCACACACTCTCTGTAAGAGCAGGTGGGCCACCAATGGTTTTGACGTGAATCTTACAACCACCTCTGAGCATTCCTCCTATTCTGCTTGAATACTGGAGTCAGCACAGAATTTTAGACCTACTCAGGCTGCCACTGAGAAGGATGTCACAGGCTCTGACGGTTGAACGGCAAAACACAGTGTCATTGCCCGTTCACCAGGAACGTGGACGCTCTACATGAGCGGTCTGTGGGCGGCTGTTTCCCACAGCCTGGGAAACGCTCAGAGAGCGGCCACCAACCACTTCTCCTTCAATCACATTCTTTCCACCTGCCAGAGTCACGCAGTCCACGCCTACTCTCATGGTCATCTGCAAGCAGGCAGCTCCTCCTCTTTAAGGCCCATCTCTACCCCATGTGCTAACATTTATGTAACCTTGTTAGGACACTGTATAAATGAAACTGTTTCTACAGTCCAGGTGCTGGCTGCACTCATCAGTTGTGTCAGTCCTCCCAACGCCATCCGATCTCTCTCGTCTCCGGTCAGTCTCAGCTTTATTTCTCCATTTCCCACCATTTCCACTCAGGTCAACTCTCCCTCCTCGTGCCAGAACTCTCCAGATCTACACAGGGGTCTGAGCTTTAGTGACAGAGCCACTGAAGCCATTATTTCAATCAGTACTAATTCCTTCCTACTACTGAGCGTGAAATAACAGTAAATGTGATGGGCTATGAAGATCCCAGCCCTGGGTCAGGCTTTGCAGCAACCGGCCCCCAGAGCCAGAAAGCACCGACTCGGCCAGCACACAAAAACCCCAAGCAGTAGCAACAGAGCCAGTGTGGGAAGAGGAAGTCACAGAGCAGGGAGAGAGAAGGTGTGGGGAGAGGAAGTCACACAGCAGGGACAGAGTAGGTGTGGGGAGAGGAAGTCACACAGCAGCAGCAGGTGATAGGGACAATTTTATAAAACATACTTATGTTTATAAGCAGATCGAGCCCACCTTTAAGGCAGGTGTGCGTTGTCCCTGGCGTATGGGGAAGGATCCTTTCCCAAATTTTCCCCTTGTATTTATTCCCCTGTTCCTAGCTTAGCTCCACCCACATTTGCTGTTCCCGCATTTCTTATCTTGTGTTTGTATTTGGGGGACGTATCTACTGACTGCCTTTTGGGAAGTCTCATTTTCCTCATCTGTTCAATGACTGGCTCCCCTGAGGTCTCGGTCAAGCTGACTCCACCCTATTCCTTAACTTCTCCTTTGGAAAGTCTCCAGATATTAGCAGGGCATTGATTAAGCATTGGAAGCCGATCAGGTTCTTCTTTAAAAGATTCCCATTGATCAGTCCTTCTGTGGGGGGGTCTTAGGAGTTGAGCAGTACCTGAATTTCAAAGCTTTCCAACCACAGCCCTGGCTAGTTGTGGCTGGAGCTGGGTTTGAACCCGCCACCTCCAGCATATGGGGCTGGCACCACAGTCCTTTGAGCCTCAGGCGCCGCCCCTGGCTAGTTCTGCTTTTTTTAGTAGCCCTGAATAGTCCATCTCCCTACAGCGTCTAAGTTAAAGAATATCTGTTTCCTCTGTCTCAGCAATCTCTGCTTTTCGTTTACTTCTTACCCTGCTCCCTACCTGTCCCTAACAGTGAAGGTTTCAAAAGTAAGAGAAAACCCTGTAGCTTTAGTAGCAAAGAAACTTTTACTTTGCTCAATGTCTATCTCAAACCTGAAATGGACTGGCTTTTACAGAGTCAGCCACTTCAAAAGCTTATTGTTATAAAAACGTAAGTGTATGCCCCTCGTTAAAAAAAAATTTTAGAAAATAAATAAAACAGATTTGAATTATCTTTAAAACTTACAACTTTTTTTTTCTTTAAGAGACAGAGGCTCACTGTGTCACCCTCGGTAGAGTGCTATGACATCACAGCTCACAGCAACCTCCAGCTCTTGGGCTTAGGTGATTCTCTTGCCTCAGCCTTCCGAGTAGCTGGGACTACAGGCGCCCGCCACAACACCTGGCTATTTTTTTGTTGCAGTTTGGCTGAAGCCAGGTTCAAACCCACCACCCTTGGTTTCAGGGGCCAGCACCTTACCCACAGAGTCACAGGCACTGCCCTAAAACTTATAATCTTATTCCCCAGCATAATCACTGTTTATGTTTTATTGTATTTCCTAATAGCCTTTAACATACTTATATGTAACTTTAAGTTTAGCCATTGTTAACTCACCCAGTATTTTGATACTCTTTGGTGATAACCCACATGATCGCAACTTCAACACCTTCAGGTTTGAGGTGCACTTTAATCCCAGAGCAATCTTGTTCAGACTGCCACCGATGTGTCTGTTCATGGAGAGGTCAAGCACCTCAAGGCCTTGCAGCACAGGCAGCAGCTGGCCTGGGAGAAAGATGGACACAGCAGAGCAGCACCATTAAAATGCAGGGCTGGAGGCCACAGGCAGGAGGAGGGGGCAGCCTCCTATGTCCTTGGGACAGAGGGAGCCTCCCTTTAAATTCAGGACAAGAAATGCCAAATCATGGAAGCAACCTAAACACCCACCAACCCAGGAATGGATTAACAAGCTGTGGTATATGTACACCATGGAATACTATTCAGCCACTAAAAAAAATGGCAGCTTCACATCTTTTGTGCTAACCTGGATGGAGGTGGAACACATTCCTTTTAGTAAAGCATCACAAGAATGGAGAAGCAAGAATCCAACATACTCAATTCTAATATGAAGACAATAGATGAGCTAATACATGGTGGGCACAGGGGAATGAGCAAGTCGGGAGAGGAGAGGAAGAGGGACTTGGGTGGTCGTGGTGTATGACACACATCTTGGGGGGTAGTTACAGTTGCCTAACAAATGCAATCAGTATAACCTAATTCTTTGTACCCTCAATGAACCCCAAACAATAAAAATAAATAAAATTCAGGACAAGACAAAAAAGCAAACTTAGATCCCCACACTATCCAATCACAGGCATCTTCTGGGATGGACTCTTCAAACTCCACTCACCCACAAAGGCCCCGTCTTCTGACGTGAGGGCACAGTCCACAAGCTCCAGCGTTTGCACCTTGGTCCCATTCTGGAGATTCTGGAGGATCAGAGGCAAATTTCCTCCCACATTATTGTTCCAGGACAAATTGAGCTCTTCAAGTTCAGGTGTCATGGCAAGCGCTTCTCCTGTTAGAAAATGACCTCAAAATTGTGTTGCTTGCTAGTCAGAAAACAGGAAATTCATTTCGAAATCAACACAACTATTAACTCGTGGAGTCTGGACGCTGGGCCAGGCTCTGTGTTATGTTAGGTGCCAAGACACAGGGAGAAGGAAAAGGTCCAGCTCCTGCCACTCACAGCAGGGCGAGTTCTGCATTTGTTGTGATAGGACTAGTCATTCTAGTCCCTCCAAAATTCTGAAGCCAGGCGTATGTGCAAAGCATTGATGTTGTAAAAAATCCCTCCTACTGGTAGGACAGTTTGGGAAGTCCACCTGCTTTCTCTCATTCCCTCTCTCAGGGGTCAGCATTTCTGAGAAGCTTGACCAGGGGTAGAAATGAGGCAAAGCAGGGAACTGGGCACCATGCCGGTGATGCTGTCTTCAACCTCAGGAATATCACACACCAGCTGTTGTAGAGGCTGGTCTGCTGCACAACCATGAACTAACAATGGCACATCAGGTTAGCGAGTATCACAGCCACACAGAGCCAGGGCACATGGGGTGCATGAAAGGGTGGAAACCTGGCATTTCTGAAACCATCTCAGCCAGGAAAGCACCTGAGCACTACAGCAGGGAGCCGGGCAGAGAGCAGAAGTGACCGGAGGGATCCAGCCTCCAGAGCGCTTTCCACACCGTGGGAAGAACACACGTGAAAAATGTCCTCTCACTCTGTGCAGTGACTACCTTAAGACCTAACAGTTAAGGGCCCAGGAAAGTCCTCTGAAGCCAGAAGTCTCTCTTTCACTGGTCACCACTGGACTTGAACATTTACCCGATTTATTTACTCTTTGGACTAGACAAGCAGGTGTCACTCCATGTGCCACCTCCAGTCCACTGTAGGTAAATCTCTACTCTCTTCTCCCGTGTCCCCTAGGACCTGGGAGAAAGAATGGATGATTAACTGTGGCACAGGAACATGATTCCCAATGCTGGGAATCACTTCATGTCCAAGTGGGGTCTGGCTCTGCACAAGAAGCAATTCAGGAGCTGGCCGACAGTATAGAGTGAAAGAGTTTTATTTAGGAAGTAGAGGAAGTCTGCCTCACAGACAGAACAGACCCCTTCCCCTCAGAGGAGAACTGGGCCTCAGTTCCTTTTGCCTCTCTATGTAAGTAATGGCTTAATTATAGGTTAAACAAAAGGAGGAATATTCTTGTTATTTCCTGGAAAGTGTGGGCATTTTCTTGGCATGAGGGTGACACCCTATTTTAGACTAAATGGGTCTAACAGGATGTGTCGTGAAGTCAGGTGCATGAGAGAGCTTCCTTAGAGACTTCTAGGGCAATGAAGCGTATAACGAAGCCGTAAGGTCCAGAGGTGGACATTCCTCTGTTAGCTTGTCTCTACCCAGCTGAAACTTGTCCCACCCCTGTCTTGTTTTGATCTGGGTGGTCGGGAGGCTTGTTTTGAGACTTCCTGACTCTTGTACTGGTTCAGCACCCATAGATCAGTGCACTGGCCACGTGCACTGGGGCTGGTAGGTTCAAACCCGGTCCAGGCTTGGTAAACAACAATGACAACAAAAAAAAAAATAGCCAGGTGTTGTAGTGGTGCCTGTAGTCCCAGGTACTTGGGAAGCTGAGGCAAGAGAATCACTTAAGCCCAAGAGTTTGAGGTTGCTGTGAGCTGTGATGCCATAGCACTCTACTAAGGGTGACACAGTGAGACTCTGTCACAAAAAAAAAAAAAAAAAAACCTGCACAATTAAGCGATGGCTAAGGAAACTCCCGCAGCAATGTTCAGAGCAACGCCTGAGGTCATACCTGTCAGATCCTGGCTCAGTTAGTTATGTCTGCAGGGGACACAGCACCGGAGTGCAGGACATTTGCCATCCTGCACCAAGCAATCATAAGGGTGTAATGATGTTGAAACGTCTCCTGATTCGTGTTCCCTTATCAATAAACCACTTATTCTCCCTGTGCCCCATCTGCCAGGAAGCCTGGGCTAGAAGAGCAGAGCATGGTGAAAAGTGAACCTCCTGATGGGAAAGGGAGCAGACTGCCTTCCAGAGAAGAGAATGGAGGGGCACAAAGCATCAGTGGGGCTGTGCTGCAGCCTCTCTCCAGGGCCAGACAAGTTTGGAATACGTCCTGGGGCAGAAGTTCTGTTTTCTGGCTTCCTAATAATCGGAAGATCATGAAGAAGATCAGGTTAATCATAGAAATAATGAACCTAAGTCGTCTTTTTACACCTGAGTAATTTTGTGTTAAGTTTGTGAGTCTGCTGCACAACAAACCAGCTGCTCAAAGCTGGGTCTACTTAATCACATAAACCCACAGAAAGGGGCCCTGGACGAGAGAATAAGGGAAAAGCACCCCTCTGCTACCGAGCACCTACTGTGACCCAGGAGGAGGTAGGTACTTCACAGAAATTAACCCTCATGGCCATTTTTTTGAGAGGGAGATTACCCCCATTTCAGAGATAAGAAAACTGAGGCTCAGAAAAATTAAATGATTTGCCCATGTTCACAAAACTAGTTAGTGTGGCACTAGGAGTTGAAATAGGATCTGAGCAACCCCACGACATATGATGTTTCTCCTCAGCTACAAGAGGGACAGCCTAGGGACATTGGCCTGGCCCTACTTTCCAGGTAGGGGCTAGCAAGGGGCATGAATTGTGTTGTTTTTCCAGAAATCTTTAAGGAGATGCAAATAATCAAAATGTGTCATCAGCCTGCATAAAGAGAATAAAAAGTGTTAACGACGTCTACTAAACCAGCAGGCGTTCACAACAGCAGCGGGTGAGTAGCACGGCTTCCCTGCACAGTTCAGCCCATGGTCAATACATAAACCAATGCAACTGAGGTTCTAGTTCTAATTTAAATGGAAAATCTTGGGGCGGTGCCTGTGGCTCAAAGGAGTAGGGTGCCGGACCCATATGCCAGAGGTGGCGGGTTCAAACCCAGCCCCAGCCAAAAAAAAAAAAAAAAACTGCAAAAAATGAAAAACCTTGTTTTGATCAATGTTTTTAAATGAAGGTGGAAAAAAATAGAAGAGAGAAGTATCATTTTGGAATTAGAAAAGAACTTAATTCTTATCTACTCCAATTCTGCTGTTTGACAGATGAGGTAACTGAGTCCCAGATGAGCAAGTTTTAGGAGTTTTAAGACAGGTGTCTGGCAGCCTCCTCCCTTCTTTCTCCACATCGCTTAGCAGGACGCTGGGCAGAGGGCCACGTGGCTCCTCAGCACTGCCTTGTGCATGGTACATTGACCACATCACCTGCGGGAGGCTACACAGTCGTTTGGCTGTGGGATTCAGGACAACAGGTGCCTCGAGGGAAGCCACCTGCTAAGGGAGCATTCATCCTACCTACCCAGAGCTCGGACATCTTCCGTGGTAAGTCTACAACTGCTCAGCCTCAGGGTCTTTAACTTGCGGACCAGGTGCACTTGCTGGGTGATTAAGTGGAGGTTTCCACCTATGGAATCATTCCAGGACACATCCAGTTCTTCCAGGTCCAGGAGGAAAGGCAGCAGAGCGGCTGGGTGTGAGTGGAAGAAAGCACAGTTTTATCCACGCCATCTGGACCTGTAGTGAGCAGAACCCAGTGCCACGTGACAGGACACAGCTGTGCCCTGCAGGAGACCAGAGGGCAGGGGCACATGGACTCTGAGCAGCACAGGGGCAGCTGTGCCCACCCTGTAGGAGACCAGAGGGCGGGGGCAATGGACTCTGAGCAGCACATGGGCAGCTGAGCGGGGAGGCTCTGTGACATCTGCATCTCCCATTTCAGGAGATGTTTTCTATTTCCACCAAAAAACAACTGCACTCTCAAAATGCAGTGGTGTTTCCATGAGATTTCCCAGAACCTCCTTTATGTAGCTGAACCCACCAGCAGTGACGGTAATTCTAACACACGACTACAGCAGTGTGCACTGGAAATTCTGTTCCACGAAACCTTCTCACATCGTCACCTGTCACTCTCGGATCCCAGGTTGAAGGGCCTGCGGAAGGCTCTGCTGGCCAGGACTGCCGGGCTTGAGTTCACCCGTTACCTGTGCCTTCTACCTTGATTACCTGGCTATCCCCCCCGAAAGGTCCTGGCACACTTAAAAGGAGGAAGATGTAGAGGTCCACGTGGGGACAAAGCCGCCTGGAGCCCTCGCTGGGCCTCTGCCACCCTGCTGAGAGCGAAGTCCCGCTGTGAAGACTCCCAGAGGGCATCCTTACCCCGGCAGCAACAAGACCCTGGGGTGGCAACCCCAAAGCAGAGGGGGGATCTCCCTGCTCCCTCGTCACATGTCCTGCACGTGACATGGTGGCAACAGTCGGAAGAGCTGCCCCTCTAGTGACAGGCACAGCCGTTCCAGACCAGACAAAACTCTGAAGCCGTGGATGAGAGAAAACTGCTTCCTTTTCATAGTATTTAAAGCACTTGAGCAATTTCACCTTGTTCACCAAGATCCTAAATTCATCAAAGTCTATCAAATGTATCAAGAAGGCAAAAAAAGGCCACTAAGAACATGTGCTTCTCTGACATGGAGTTAGTGTGAACTCTGTCCCATAAGCTTTCACTCCCAATATTTCTAGTTCGTAAGGGAAATGAAGCCTCCTCTCTGTTAGTAACCCCGTCTAGAAGGTACGACAGCCATGCACAAAACACATGGGAGTGGTCGAGCCTCAGTGGGCGTCAGAGCCCCGGGAGGGGCTGGTCAATCCTGTGAGGGGCCCACACTGGGGGGACATGACTCTCAGGTTTGCACTGGACTCAGGCGACTGAGTTTCCACAAGCTCCACAAGTGGTTCTGACACAGGGATTTGAGAACCCCGGGCATAGGGTTCCCTCGTAGGAGACCCGTTCCAAACACAATTGTGTGAATTTTAATAAAAATGTGCAATGGTCTGAATGTTTGTGCCCCCCCCATGCATATACTGGAACCTAGTCCCCAGTGCACAGTATTGAGAGGTTGGACTTTTAGGAGGTGATGGTTAATTTTAGTGTCAAGTTAAAGCCTTATTTGTGAGTGTGCCCATGCAAGTGTCTCCAGAGGAGATTAGCATGTGGGTCTACGTGCACTAGGTGCGGATGATCCATCCTCACTATGTGTGGGCACCACCCAACCTGCTGGGGCCAGGAGAGAACAAACAGAAAAGGCAAACAGTCCGATATGCCGCCCATCTGCTGGTGCTGACCACAGTCCTCCTCTCCTGCCCTTGGACAACTCCAGGCTCCTCAGGCTCACACCAGTGGCCCCCAGGCTCTCAGGCCTTGGCCTCAGGCTGAAAGCCACAACATTGGCTGCCTTTGGACTAAGCCATGCTACCAGCACCCCAGGGTCTCAGCTGCAGGGGCCTGTCAGGGGACTTCCCAGCCTCCGTATTCACACAGCCAATTCTCCTAATAAACCCCTCACATCTCTATAGCTACACCTGTAAAGATCCTGTTTCTGTCCCTCTGGAGAACCCTAACCAGGAGGTGATTAGGTCCTGGGATGGGAAGAGGCCCTATGACAGAGACCCCAGAGAACCCACTCCCCACGTGAGAACACAACTGAAGCCACCACCTATGAACCAGGAAGATGTCAAATCTGCCAGTGCCTCCATCTGCGACTTCCCAGCATCCAGAACTGGGAGAAATAAGTGTCTGTCACTTACGCCTAGGCAAGCAGGTTTGAAACCAGCCCAGGCCAGCAAAAACAACAATGACAACTGCAACAACAAAAAATAGCCAGTGCTGTGAAGGCTATGTTAACCAGTTTGATGAAAACATTTCAAATTGTATATAAAACCAGCACATTGTACCTCATGGTTGCATTAGTGCACACAGCAATGATTTAATAATTAAAAAAAAATAGCCAGGCATTGGGGTGGGAGCCTATAGTCTCAGCTACTTGGGAAGCTGAGGCAAGAGAGTCGCTTAAGCCGGCGAGTTTGAGGTTGCTGTGAGCTATGACACCATAGCACTCTACCAAGGACAACATGAGACTCTGTCTCAAAAAAAGAAAAAGCGTCTGTGGCTTGTAAATTCCCCAGTCTAGGTTCTTTGTCACAGAACAACCTAAGCAGACTAACAAAGGGTTAAGGACCCTCACTGGAAATGCTGCCAGTGAGATGGTCTGAATGTTTGTGCCTCCAAGTATATACTGAAACCTAGTCCCCGGTGCATAGTATTAAGAGGTTGGACTTTTAGGAGGTGATGGTTAATTTTAGTGTCATGTGAGACAGCTCTGAGTCGCTGCAGGTCTAATCTGATTTAAGGTGTCTGAGAAACAGGAGGACAGGGTGATGTGACAGGGGAGGGCTATTCCCAACCAACGTCCTGGTAGAGAGCAGGCATATCTTTGTGTATAGAAGGTGTAGCCAATAATTGCCAGTAGTTACACTTTTCATACCACAGATAACAAACAACACGATATCCTTTAAATTCCCAGCAGGGCCTAGTTTTACAGTTGAGTTTATATCATCTGCAAGGAAGGTGCTTTTCAGAGCACAATGGGCAACTGGGGGGTAAACTTTCTCAGGATAAAACAAACAAATGAGTTCAGTTTCTCCTAAACTCAGCTCAAGTCTGCAAAACTTGAGGAAGGATCAATTAACTTGGTTTTTGGTTTTGGG
>CAUYQV010088222.1:0-14230 GCA_963574575.1 Galagoides demidoff
CTGGGACCACAGGCGCCTGCCACAACGCCCGGCCATTTTTTGGTTGCAGCCATCATTGTTGTTTGGCGGGCCCGGGCTGGGGATTCGAACCTGCCACCTTAGGTGTATGTGGCTGGCGCCTTAGCTGATTGAGCCACAGGCACCGAGCCGCCCCTGACCAACCTTTAAAAAATAGCAGATCTCTGCCACCGCACCCTTCCTTTCCCCCTTTGCTTGTTTTGTGTTTTGACTTTTATGTGCTTTTAAACATCTGCCATTTTGCATCTCCCCCTTTCCCTGATCAGGAGGTTAAGCACATCCAGGGAAAATGTGCATGAAGGGGGTGTTGCAAGGACAACCTTAGTTAGTAGCAGGTGAAACCATGATGCCTCCTATAACCTAGCAAAAGAAATGATGTCCTTTTAAATGCTTAAGAAATTTTTTAAGGATTTTTCCTTTGGGAATCTTGCTTTCAGAAATGTATGAGGCCAGAACTAAGTGATCCCAGTGGTGAGAGAGTATATTCTGCTAAGCATCTGATGGCAGGTGTTTGGAGATACAGATTTGAATGGTTCGATCCACATTCCTCTCATCTTATTTATTACAGGGCGGCAATTTGAGCTTGGTTTACAGACAGAGTACCATCATTTCCTCATGGGAAAGAATAAAATCAACCCATTTACCTAGCGACAGGAGACAGGATGGTACAGTAGCTGAAAGGTCTCTGAATGGGAAGACAGTGACCACCGAGGGCCTCACTTCCTGGCCTTGGACTCTACTTCTTCCCTTTGAAACACGAGTGCTTTAGAATCAATGATAAATAAGATCCCTTTCAACTCATCTCTTACTTCTAAGATCCTAGACAAGGTTTCTTATTCTGAAATTGGAAACCGAGGATGTGACAATGTGTGATACTTCTTGACCACTCAGAATTGCTCAATTAGAGGGAATTCTTCTATCGTTTCAAAAGGAGTCTCACCACATAAAGATTAATAATCAAATATTTACAATGGCAAAGGTTACCTTTATCGTTAGAGGTGCCTTTTAATAATGCTCATTTAAATATTCTTTTTCTTTCTTTTAAATCCACATGTAGCTGCTGGCTTGGACCTCTTTCAAGGGGACATCCTCTTGCAGGTGCGTATCTGTGGATGATATAATCACATTCCTAGGACTGGCTGTGCTACTGGGCTCTGTAGCCATCCCTGGGACGGGTAATGTGAAGGAGACAGACAGTTCTAACCTGTAACCTGTGTCTGTGAGGATCTCCACTGTGGTTGGTAGGGACAAAACAACAGAAGAATGCATGTTATTCTATGGCTTTTCAATCCAAATTTTCCAAAAAGCGAAGAATGAGAAGACAATGCCTTACAGCAGCTATCTCCGTTTGGGGGAATTGCAGGTCTTCTTTATTTTGTTCTTAAAATATTCTCTGCTTTCCCCAAATTATCTCTCTTCTATTGCACTTATAATCAGAAGGCAGACACTACTGAACTGTTTGAACTATGTGACAGCCTATTGGTGGAATGAGAGTTCTGGGAAGGAGGAGGTCAAGGTGTGACCTTGAGGACTCGGCTTCCTACTCATCTTTGCCTTTGCTTTCACAGAACTCCAGGAATGGCCTGCGAGATCCCAACGCCAGGTGGAAATTCCCCATTCCTTACATCCTGGCTGACAATCTGGGTAAGGTTAACCCTTCTTGCTTAGCCGGTTAACTTTTCTCCCCACCCTCTTCCTGGTCATCAGCTTCAGATTAGGAGTAACCACCAGTGTATAGGAGGCTTTCCAAACCCTGGTGATTCATCGGCTGCTGGGAAGAAACACATGATGTTATATCAAAACCAGGGCTGCTTAGCCAGAGATACACAGTATCAAAGCATAATTTTTAAAACGCACTGCACATTAAAGTGTTAACGAAATCAGGACCAGCGTAAAAACAGAAATATAATGAAATATAATTTGGCATCATAGCAATGAACAATTTGCACATTAATAGTTTGTTTGGATGAATTTAAACACAGTACGAGGACACTATTTTCAGCATATTGATTTCTTCTCTCTTTGCTGCAAGAGGAAAATGGTGCATGAAAGTTCACGTTCCGTACACTTGTGGTCTATTTTCTCAGTATGAATGATTTCTACACTTTTCTCTCCCTTAAGATAAAGGTCAGAATAAATTATAGTTTACTCGTTGTTGGAGATAACAACTGGTGGACGTAACTAAATATTAGCAGCCAAGTGTAGGAACTGGCCAGCCCTCTAGCGGTGACTGGTAGCTCGGCAGCCTCATCAGCTCAACATCGGCAAGGCCCCTCGTGCTTACATAGACAGGCAGGACTGGAGAGGAGAGGGAAGCTGGGACCGGGTTGCTTCCTCTTGCTGGGCCGCCAGGCTGCTCCCACTCTCAGGAGATGCAGATCAGGCTCAACATTCTTCATCCTCGTTACCATCGCTGCCTGCAATTGCTGTTCTGGAGCACAGCCAGACATCCACCATACCGTTATTCAGTGGTGTGAGTACTGCGTGCTAACTGACCGCACTGGAGTTATTTTCTCCAGCGTTTGCCTTGCAAATTTACAGAGCAGCAATTTATTGGAGTGTGATTTAAGAAACACCAGCCTGAAGAGGGGTTCTTTCGCATTACAATTCCTCTCGTCTGTCACATACCCTGTTATGTGCCAGGCACTGTGTTTCCTCCTGATGTCTTGTTTAACCTCACCATGCGTCGGTCATGTGTTGTCTGTACTCCCCAGAAGTCTCACTGCGTAAGACCCACCTGAGGATCTTCACCTACAGAGTAGGTCAAGGTTCCTGGCTGAGCTTCTCCATGTCTAATGGTCCCACAGGCAACGCTGACGTTGGTGGTCTCTGTGCACAGACCACAACTTGAGTTGCAAAGTCCATTGTGAAATCCAACCTACTAACTGGAGTTCAATATTTGCATGGGATTCCTTTTTAAAGTTAAATTTACATAAAATGAAATAAATCAGTAGTAGGCAAGGCTTCCGACAAACTCATAAACTTATATAACCCACCTTTCCATCGTTCCAGAAAGTTCCTTTGGATCGTTTGTAGGCCATCCCCATCCTCACTTCCCAAGAGACAACCACCATTCTAATCTTTCCCATATATAAGTTTTACCTGATTTTCAACAGATATATGGACAAATGGAATCATACACTGAAGTGGTTATTCTTCATGTCTCGCTTCTTTTTCTTGTTTTTGAAGTTCTTTTACATTATTGTGGATCAATGAATTCTTTTTCTTGATACTACTCAGTGGTATTTCTCTGTATTAATACACTGAAAATTATCGTCCATTTTCCTACAGGAGTTATTATGAAGAAAGTTGTGATTATTTTTGTACAAGCTTATCTAGATATATGGTTTCTATTTCTCTTGGTTAAACACCTAGGAATAGAATTGCTTGATAATAGGGTAAGTCTATGTTTCACTTTATGAGAAAATGCCAGTTTTCTGTAGCGGCTGTGCCATTTTACTTTCCTAATAAAAATGTATGAGCGTTCCATTTTCTCTACCTCTTCACCAACATGGGCCATGTTAATCTTTTTAATTACAGCCATTCCAGTTTAAGTGAAATGGCATCTCCCCGTGATTTTAATTTGCATTTCCCTAATGACTAATGACCTTTAGCACATTTTAATGTCCTATGAGCTAGTCATGTATCTTCTTTTATGAAGTGTCTGTCCATCTCTTTTGCAATTTTGAAAAAATTTTACTTATTATCTTTTGATTACGTGTGGTGGGATTATATATAATGGATAAAGCCCTTTGTCAAGATATATGTGTTATGAATATTTTCTCCCAGTCTCTGACTGATCTTTTTGTTTTAGTGGCATAGTTTGAAGAGCAAAAATTGTAAGCCTCATAAAATTTGGTTTGTCGATTTATAATATCGATTATTTAATTTATAGTTTCTGCTTCCATATTGTAAGCCATCCTTGTTGAAGTCGCAAAGATTTTCTCTAGTATTTTTTCAGAGCTTTAGAGTTTCAGATTTCTCTGAAATTTATTGCAAATTAATTTTTGCATGTAGTACAATGGAGAGGTTGAAATTGATTGATTAATATTTGTTAATCTGGTTGTTCTAGTATCGCTTGCTGTAGCTACTTTCCTCGTGGAATTGACTTGGTGCCTTTGTCAGAAATAACTGTTTAGCGGTTGATTTATTTCTGGAACCTCTATGTTGTTGCTTTGTTCTACAACTGTCGAACACAGTTATCACACAGTGTTAATTACGCTAGCTTTATAGTTAATCTAAATTCACTCATCAGTTCTGTTACTTTGTAGATTGTTTAGGATGTTTTTATAAGAATTCTTCTCATCTACTAATACAGTATTACATCTTCTTTACCAATTTTTGCATCATTTATTGCTTTTTTTCTTGCCTTATTACACTGGCTAGGACTCCCATGACCATAGAATAAAAGTAGTGAGAGTGTCATCTTTGCCTTGTGTCCAATTTTAGTGGTAGCATTCCATATTCTATTCATATGTGACACTAACTGTGGATTTTCTGTGGACACCTTTTCTTCATGAAAGTTTTCTTCATGAATAGCTGTTAAAATTTGCCAAGTATCTTTTCTGCAACTACTGAGATAATGCTATAATTTTTATTCTTTATCCTGTAATATGGGAAATGACATCAAATTTGAATGCTAAACCAACCTTGAATTTCTCAGATGAGCACTAGAACAAGTAAAACTCATCTATTAATAAAATACCCATGTATGTATATACATTTCTATATATCTACATATAGACATATAGATATCTAGCTGGCTGTGATGTGTTATCCTGCTCATATTTTGCTAGATTTAATTTGCTAACATCTTGTTAAAGATTTTTGTGTTTCTATTTGTGAAGAATATAGGTTTCTAACTTTTTCAATTGTATTATCTTTATCATGCTTTAGTGACAAGGTAAAGCAGATCTCAGAAAATAAACTTGGAAATCTTCCCTCCTCCTTTATCTTTTACATGAGTTTGTGTCAGATCAAAACAAGTTTCTTTTTTAAATGTCGATAAAATTCACCAATAAAATAATCAAGTGATGAAATCTTTTGTGGGGTAGTATTTTTATAATGAATTCGGTTTATTTAATATTTTTTAAATAATGCACATGTTTCTATGTCTTTGTATGCCACCTTGGCTAATTTGTATTTTCCAATAATGAATAGCTTAAGATTATCTCCATAGATGCAGAAGAGACATTGGACAAAATTCAACAGCTATTTTAACTAAGGTATTAAAAATACTAGCATACTATCTTATTGTCTTCATAATGCCTGCATAATCTTTAGTGACAGTCTAATTTCATTCCTGATGCTGGGAATTTGTGTTTTTCCTCCTTTTTGTGGATCAGGTTTGCTAAGGTCATATTGATGTTATCAATCTTTTCAAAAGTAACAACTGTGGCCTTGTTAATTTTCTCTTTGCTTCTCTGCTTCCTATTTAGATGCTCTCTATTCTTTATTATTCCCTTCCTTTCTCTTTCAAGTTTAATTAACTCTTCTTTTTCTATATTCTGAAGGTGGAAGTTTATATCATTGATTTTACATATTCATTATTTCCTAATATAATATATGCTACAATGGCATCTAAAGCTACACATTTTATTTGAAGCTCTACTCTTACTGCTTTCTACAAATTTTGGCATGTTTATTAAAATCTGCTTTACATATTTTCTGATTTCTATTGTCATTCCTTTGACCCATGGGCCAATTAAAAATGGGTTTACATTTTTTAAAAATCCCCTTAGACTTAATATTGTGCCACTTTGCATAAAATGCAAGCATTTTATCATAGCAAAATCTCATTCATGCCCCTGCCCTTTATACTATTATTGGTTTATATTTTCTTCTATATACTTTAAAAATCTTATGATACAATGTTATCATTTTTGCTTTATACGGTAAGCTGTCCTTCGGTAAGCTGTCCTTCGAAATGTTTGATTAAAAAAAGAGAGTCTTTGTTTTTACTTTTATACTTGCAATTTCTGCTGCTCTCCATCTCTTCTGCAGATTTGAGCTCCTATCTAGTGTCATTTCTGACAAACTTTCTTTAGTGGTTCTTGTAGAGCAGATCTGTTGATGACAAATTCTTTTCTTTCTTTTTACCTGAAAATAATCTTTATTTTGTCATCATTTGGAAAGGTATTTTTACTGGAAATAGAATTTGCCTTTAGAGTGGGTTTTTTAAAAGCACTTTTTAACATATAATCTACTGTATTTTTCTTTCCCAACATTTGATTATAAAAAAATTCTAAATATGCAAAGAGTTAACATCCTTGTGCATTGAACACTTGTATATTCACCAGCTAGATCATACAATTAACATTTGGTATATTTGCTTTATCTCATCTCGATATCCTACCCATCTCTCTATGAATCTATAAATTAATTCTGTTTGTGATGCATTTGAAAGAAATTTTCAGGTACCTAGTACATTTTACTCCAAACATCTCAGCATACATATTGTTACCTAGAGTTCAATATATTTATCTATAGTTCATGTTTATGTAAAATACACACAGGGTAAAATGCATGAGTCTTAGATATACAATGCAATGAATTCTTAAGGATTCCTACACCTTTCTAACCCAAATTCCTATCAAGTGATGAGCCCCATTTTTAGCTTCCAGAAAGTTTTTTTCATAGCTTTCCCAGTTATTCCCATCTTCACAGAAAAAAAAAAAGCCACACACACATATACACACATCTATATAGTTTATTAATAGATAAGTTTTACTTGTTCTAGAATTTTATAGAAGTAGAATCAGTCATACAGTGTACACTTTTTTATTAAGGCTTCTTTTACTCAGTAAAATGTTCTTGAGACTCATCAATGTTGTCGTGTGTGTCAACAATCTGTTCCTTTTTATTACTGAGTGTCATTCTATTGTATGAACATGCTACATCACAGCTGGTTTAACCATTCTCTTGGGTTGATTTTATGTGTTTGCTATCATGAATAGTCTTGCAATCCTCTTTATATATATGTGTGTGTGTATATACATATATACATATATATTATATATATAATATATATCTGGAAGAAATACTGACCAGCAAAATTGTTGGACCATAGTTTAGGTGTAAATTAGCCCTCTTTCAATATGCTTGTACCATTTTGCACATTCAAAAACAACGTTAGAATAGTTCTAGTTATTCTACATTTTTGCAAATATTGGGTATTGTCATTTTAAAAAACTTTGGCCAATCTGGTGGGCATGCAGTGATATTTTATTAATTTATTGATTTGTATTTCCATAATGGCTAATGTTATTGACTTCCTTTTCATTTGTATATGTTCCCTTGTGAAATATCTATTTAAATAATTAATGCATTTAAAAATTGGGTTATTTGCTATTTATGAGTTGTAGGTGTCCTTTATATATTTTGAATATAAGTCTTCTGTCAGATATATATTTTTCTCCAGTTACATTGTCTCTGGTCTCAGTGTTTCTGATGAGAAATCAGCCATTTTTTATTATTATTCTCTTATGGGTAATGTCTTTTCTTTCTAGCTGCTTTCAATATTTTCTTTTCATTTTTGTTTTTGTAACAATTTGACTATGATATGCTGATGCTAATTTTCTTTGTAATTATTCTGTTTGAGTTCACTAAACTTCTTAGATCTGTAAGGTGACTTTTTCAATAACCAAATCTGAGAAATATGAGACATTATTTGCTCATTTTTCTATGCTTCTCCTGTCCTAATAGCATATACATATTGTAGACTTGGTGTTTTTTCCTCATTGGTCACTAAGGGTCTATTTGTTTTTCTGAATATTTTTCTTTCTGATTCTTTTACCATCTCCAGTATGTTATCAAAATCATTTAGTCAGTATTTTATTTTGGATATAATATGGTTAGAATTTTTTATCTAGTTATTTTATATAATTTCCATTTGTGTACTGAGATTCTTTGCACATTCATCTTTTTTCTTTAAATCCTTGAATATTTAATTATAAAAGAATGCTTTACTGTTGTCCGTGGATAAACCTTTTCTATTTCTCCAAAGGGTGTAGTAATTTGGGGTTATATATTAAACATTGTATATACATATTACATTGTTGAGATTATGGATCTTGTCATTCTCCTCTGAATAGTATTAATTTTTGTTATAGTAGTTAAATTACTGGCCCATAATCTAGGATTTGTGGAGGCTTTGTTTGGTTTTGGCCTTAGTTCACAGCAAATCTCTTAATGCTTGGAACATAGTCTTTACTCTTAAGCTATGGCCTCTCTGAGGTTTCAACAAAATGCCCAAAGTTTTCCCAGCTCCTCTAAATCTTCAGACTCAAACTTCAAATTCTCTCTTTGCTATGGTGGGCAGCCACTGATGTATCTGCTCAAATTGATCAGGCTTCTACTCGCTAATTTTTGCTAAGCTGCTTGGAGCCTTCTCCCATTTATATGAAGTTCATGGATCAGATACGGCTTAGAGAGGTGCTTATACACAGATTTTGGGACCAATCTCCCCTTATCAACCATAACTTTTTCTTGTCTAAAACTAACTCCCTTAATTTTTAGCCACTCAGGCTAAAACGCAGTCCCAAACTCTTCCCTGCTGATATATCAAGAAAATACAACTGAAAATTTATGCTTGCGTTCTCTCTTCTTATGGTAAAGGAATTGAGAAATGCCTTCATACAAAAACCTGTATAAATGTGAAGCTTACTCAATGAAACTGACTTCTTTTGAAGATAAAATTTCCCCCAGTTTCTACCTATTTTAGTCATTTTCCAGTGCATTTTCTTAACTTTTTTCAAATTTATAACTTGAAGGGGGATTAGTTGGATTCACTCTCCTCCACCACTACTGACATCAGAAACTCGCTCAAAGGATTCCTCCCCTGAACACAGTTAGCCTTCCTGTGCTCATCCCCCAATATACACAGTCATTCGTGTCTGAAATGAACTCTTCTCATAGTATTTGATTCAGGGTTAAAGGAGGGTTAGTGGTTTTTAAAAATTAATGTGTTTAAGACAGAACTATGTAAAACTTACTATGTTGGGGCAGTTGGCTATGAACGAGGGATCAGTGAGAGATAAGATAAACTCCCTTCTCTCTAGGGGCTCGAGTATGTTGCATGGAGCAGATCACCTACATCAAGGTAACTCATGAAGTTCAAGTGTAGCTCCTGCATTCAGAAAAAGAGCACTCAAAGTTGGCTTCATGGAGAATAGGATGGTCTTAAGTGGGCTTTATTTCCATTTTTTCCCCACTTAATGATGCTGGGATAATTTTTATAAAAATTATTACAGAGTTTCTTAGTTCCCGCTTTATAATTCATTCAGGTGTAGAGAAGAAAAAAGAGGTATGATTTTTAATTTACCCACTTTCAGAACTTGTACCATGTGGCTTGAGAATAACAAAAGCAACACAACCTTCTAGACAACTTGACTTTAGTGTAATCAAACTTTTTTTTCTTAGACCTTTGTGACAACTCAGCTGTCTCGGGTACATCTCTTCATACTATCGATATAATAAGTAGGAACAGGTGAAAATGCATGAAAATCCTTCAGTTGGCTTAATGAATGCTCTTGTCATCATGATCTGTGTTGTTTCCACAATGTATTGATTAATCCAATGACTTCCTTTCATGGTCTTGAGATGTTTGATAAGTGGAATCTCCAACTTGGTAGTTTATTAAATGAAATAAGGGCCAGAAAAACATAAGTACCTAGCGAGAATTATAAACCCTTTGAGCAAATGCAAAACATGAAATGTGCAAGGAATGTAATTTGATTTTACACAACTTGGCTTAATTTTTAACTTAGAACCCAAACTTCGATGAGTTGACAAGAGGAAATAAAGCACACAAAGCAAAACATGACCAATCTCAGTCCCTCTCGGGTATCTTTCCTCCCCATTCCATCCTTCCTTTATGCATTGCCAAGGCATGTGCATGTTAGGTGAAAGGAAAGGCATTTGATCTTCAGTCACTGGTCCAGACAGATTTCTAGTCAGCATCTATTGTTCCTGCCTTTTCAGGTCTGTTAGGCTTCTGCTGCTTGGGTACCAGGTTTGCAGTATAGGAATCTTTTCGAAGCCTGTGTGCTGTCTAGCCTTCCCATATCCCTAGGAGGCTTGCAGGGAAGCAGGATTAAATGCCATATGTGCTTGTAATGCTTTCAGAACCCACAAAACTTCCTGAGCTCTATTCTCTTCTTCCAGCAAGAGGGAATGTCTTTATAGGCTGATGGAAGAATGGCTGTCCTCATTGCTTCTCTCCAGGGCACTTCATCTATGCAGACAAAAGCCAGAGCTATGCCCAACTCATTTTTGTTTGCTACTCTGCCTGTGCCTCTGCTTTGGAGAAAAGAGAAAGGGAGAAAATAGAAACGTTATTTTAAGATTTTGTCCCACCACACATACATATGTGCATTCTTAGTTCATAGTCATATTTGTGCTTTTAAGGGATGGAGTACGCACTAGCTCTTCATTCACAACTCGTTTTGCAGTATTAGTTTCCAAGAAATGTATTTACTATCAAGAAATCTGTAAGAAACCTGTGTGGATGTCATGAGGTGGTATGGTTTTCTCTAAACTCTAGGCTGTATGTTATTATTCAAGATCTAAATAACAATCATATTTTCATTGATTTCTGCAGAGCTGAATGCCAAAGGAGCCATTCTCTATGCCTTTGAAATGTTCCGCCTCAAATCCTGTGTGGATTTCAAGCCCTATGAAGGAGAGGACTCGTATATCATATTTCAACAGTTTAGTGGGTCAGTATGAAATGTGACAGAGTGTGAAAATCATGCGTCCTTTGATTTCCAAAAAAGCGACATCATTTTCAAAGGCTAAAAGAAGAAATCATAGAGAAACTAAAAGAAAAAATCCAATATTTCACTGTCAATTTTTAAATTGTGTTCTAACATTTTAAACAAGTTATGCAGAGAGTGGATTGTTTGTTTGGATAGATCTGGGCCACAGGGAGAGTTGTCTCCATTCTTCTCTTAGGTTTAGGTTATATTTTACATTACTGTACTTTTTGAAAAGTGAGGTTTCTGAAAGCATATGTTACATTCTTTAAAGCATACTGTTCTAAATTATAAGACTGTCTTGGCTGGACCTGTTTGAAAAATCCTAGATGTAAATTGTTCTTTATAGTCATTTCTTTCTAAAAACATGCATGGGCTCGGTGCCTGTGGCTCAAGTGGCTGAAAAAAAAAATGAAGTGTTTTGGTTCATATTATATTGCTAATCAAAAGATTTACTATGACTCAGTGCCTGTGGCTCAAGTGGCTAAGGCACCAGCCACATACACCTAAGTTGGCGGTTTGAATCCAGCCCTGCCCTCCAAACAACAATGATGGCTGCAACCAAAAAAAAAAAAATAGCCAGGTGTTGTGGTGGGCACCTGTGGTCCCAGCATCTTGGAGGAGGAGGCAGGAGACTCATTTGAGCCCAGTAGTTGGAGGTTGCTGTGAGCTGTGATGCCACAGCACTCTACCCATGGGGACAGCTTGAGCCTCTGTCTCAAAAAAAAAAAAAAATGCATGGCACACATGTATCAAGAAGTGCCCCTTTTCTTCAGTGGCATTTATGTCAATCCACCTGGGGTAGACGAGGTCTGGAAGTGAAACCACCGTCTGCTGTGACACTGTGTGTTTGTGTCTTTAAGCCCTGCCTGGGTAGTTCTTCATACCGCAGTCTCCATTCCTGCCTGGTTCTGACCATGGGGTTTTGATAATCATGGATGGATAGCAGAATGAAAAAGGGGAGTTAGCACATGATTTAGCCCCTTAGGGAAAGAAAGTATGCAAAAAATAGCAATAAAAATAAGAAAAATACGATGACTGCTTAGGTACAAGTTAAATCCCTAACTTACCTGAGTATGATTTTCATACCTCATTCTTTTATTTAAAAACAATTAAAAACACCTACTATGTGCCAGGAAGTATCCTAGTCTGCAGGCACGAAGAGGTATGAGATCCAGTCTTAGAGCTCACAAGGTTTACAGTTGGCAGGAGGGGTGGTGGCAAACACATCAATAGGTTGAGTTCATGCTGGTGAGTGTCCCAGTCAGCGCAGAAGTGGAACCTTTAACAAAGAGCAGGGTGAGGCATCAGGGGAGCTGAGATGAGTGTAAAGAAATGAGGAAGGGAAACAGTCATGGGGCAGAGGAGAAGGAAAGACACATGGGGGAAATAAGAGAGGGAGAGAGAGACGGTGCCTGTGGCTCAAAGGAGTAGGGGACTGTCCCCATAGTCGGAGGTGGTAGGTTCAAACCCAGCCCTGGCAAAAAACTGCAAAAAAAAAAGAGAGGTGGGGGAGAAAGGAGAAGGAGGAAGGAAGGGAAGGGGAGGAGAAGAGATAAAGGGAAGTAGAGAACGGGGCAGACGTGGCCATGAACCTGGCTTTCTTGGAGAACTCATCACGCCAGTGTGCCTGATTCTTTGTGTGGAAGGCGCAGAGGAGCCAGAGAGCCAGGGAGGCAAACAGGAGCCTGGTGGCTGACAGCTTACTGTTTGGTGTGAGATTCATTAGGTACTCAGTTTTCCATTGTAGACAGATTATTTGATCAACAGCAGATAAAAATTGAAATAGGGTAAGAGACCAATTAAAGGATGCTCCAATCCTCTAGGAGAGTACTAAGGAAGAGGCAGTTGAAATAAAGAAGAAGGAATAGATTCCAGAAATATGTGGAAAGGTAGGCTTTTTAGAGCCTAACCTCATCAGATTGGTTAATGTGTTAGAATGGAAGAGGGATCAAGGGTGTCTCTGAAATTTCTGATTTGGATGACTGCCGAGTGATAACTTCACTCGCTGAGGCTGGGAAGATAGCTTTGGGATAGGACAGTGATTTGGGGCGTGTGATTTCTTGTTTGAAGTCCTCATAGGGAATATGCAGATAACCAATAGAAGTTGGATAGTTTTGATTTTGTGAAGGTAAAACATTTAAAGTATATCTCAGGCCTTGCAAAGGCCACTCAGTGCAGAGATTCTTTCTTTGGACTACTTCATCTTGTCCCTTGGCCGTCTCTGACCTTCAAGAAAGTACCAAAGCCTTTAAATTTTCATTGAAAATTTCAGGGAAAGAATTAGTTTTCTTAATATTTTTATTTCTCTTCAACTACCACTTTGATATCACAAAGCAGAAATTTCTTAAAAATAGAACAAACTCAACATGATCACTTTCGGAAAATCTGCTCCTTCCCAGTGAAATTTTCATGGTTTCTTTTAAGTTTTTAACTTAGTCCCCGGTACCTGATTAAAGCACGGGTCAGCTCTGAGATTCATTCCTTATAAAAGCAGAATATATAATCAGAAATTGTGTCTTATACATTTACTTTAGAGGAGGGCAAAAAGGGAGGAAGAAGGTTTGGGGAAAGGACTGGCCCACGTGCTCCCACACCCTTCAGGACACTGGCCCCTGAAACTGGCAACTGACAGGGGCTCTTCTAGAAAGACAAGATCAAAAGTTCACTGTGGTGGAATTTATGGTATTTTTGCAACTTAACAACTTTCTTTTGGGAAAGGGATATTTAAAAAAAAAAGATAAATAATAAATACTTTCACTAGGTAGTGGATATTTTGCAGATAAACTCTAATTTGCTAATGAAATGCTTGGAGAGGAAAGTTGATCGTGTCTACGTTTGCCCAACTTGGTAAATTTCCTCAAAGTCATTGAATTATATAGCTAACATCAGTGAATTTTACAGCACGTAAATTATACCTTAATAAAGTTATTGGAAACTAAGTAAATGATATCCATCCTTGAGTAGAAATCAAACTGATTAGCGTTTGAAGGTATACGTAGGTCACTATAAAAGTTTTGAGACAGACTGTGTTATGGTCCTTTATTTCACTACCAAGAAACACAGTGGACAGTGTCCTTTCTGATTCAGCACTATAAGTTTCAACTTACTCAGCTTACTGGTATTGCCGGGGGTGGAAGGCTTCCTTTGTTTGCTACCACTCAGATTTTAAGTTTCTTGATTTTTGTATATCTTAAAACTTTTCTAATGACCCACGGTATAATGTTAACTATAATCTTGGGAGAACAATGACAGGTAAGACAATGTTATTGTTGCCAAGGAGCTTACAATTCATAGTTGCACTTAAAGCTGTTAATACATCTCCTTCTGTTCAGCATTGGATAAGACACTGATCGTCATTTTGTGAGTTAAAGCCAATGAAGAGAAACTTTATGGAAAACTTTGGACTTGCTAATAGATTTGGAAAATCTGGTTTATGAGAAAAGATAATATAATTG
>CAUYQV010088226.1:0-22858 GCA_963574575.1 Galagoides demidoff
TTTTTTTTTTGAGATGGAGCCTCAAGCTATCCCCCTGGGTATAGTGCCATGGCATCACAGCTCATAGCAACCTCCAACTCCTGGGCTCAAGCGAGTCTCCTGCCTCCGCCTCCCAAGTAGCTGGGACCACAGGTGCCCGCCCCAACGCCCGGCCATTTTTTTGGTTGCAGCCATCATTATTGTTTGGCGGGTCCGGGCTGGGGATTCGAACCCGCCACCTTAGGTGTACGTGGCTGGCGCCTTAGCCGATTGAGCCACAGGCGCTGAGCCAACTCTGCCATTTTGTATTGGCCAAGATCACCAGCTCTCAAAGAAAAAGACATGTATTAACTTTTTTCAAGACGAAGACACAGGCGCTGATATGTCCTTGTTGAACGGAGTGAGCTAAATGTCTCCCTTTGGCAGAGATGTTTCCCTCCCTGGCCTTCCTGCATTTATTTAAAAACAACATAATGTAATAAACGCCTGTGAGCCCACCAGTCTATAGGAAAACCAAATTTAAGAAATAGCACGCGTCTGTGTCAACGCTCTCCCAAGATATAACTGCTACCCTGAATTTGTATCTGGATTTCTTTGCTTCATAAAGGAAACCAACAGCTTTTTCAGATACAATTCATGTTCCTCATCTTCTACAATTGGGTAGATTTGATAATATTCAAGGAATTGCACAACCATCACTTCTATGTTAATTCCAGATGGTCATCATCACCCTCCCCAAAACCTCATACCGTAATAGTCCACCTAGGCCCTCCCTTCCCACGGCCCCTGAAGCCACTAACCTACGTTCTGTCTCTATGGATTTGCCTGTGATGGATGCAAATGTAAATGGAGTCTTATAATAAGAGTTTTTTTATAATTGAATTCTTTCACTTAGTGTGTTTTCAAGACTTGCCTGTGTTTTAGCATCAGTATTTCATTTTTATTATTGACAATTAATTTTCCATTGTATGGATATACATTTCATCAATTCATCACTTGATGGACATTTGGGTTGTTTGTACTTCGGGGCTTTATGAATAATGCTGCTATCAATGTGCAAGTACAAGTTTTTGTATCAATTTTTTTGTTTTTGTTTTTGTTTTTTTCATTTCTCTTGGGTATATACCTAGGAGTGAAATTGCTGGGGTTTTTCATGCTCTATGTCATAAACTTTTATTGTTTACCATTTTCGAGAAGCTGCTAGACTATTTTCCAAAGTAGCTGCCCCATTTTACCCCCACTAGCTATGTGCCGGACTTCTCCACATCCTTGCCTGTTATTATTTGTCTACTATTTGCCATCTTAGTGAGTGTGTTCTTTGCTTTTTAAAAAATTCCATTGTTTCAGAATAGAATTGTTTAGTTTTTCTTGTGTTTGAACTTTATATAAGGAGTATCATTATGGTATGCAGTCATCTGGGACTCACTTTTTCCACTCAAAATTGTGCTTTTGATGTTTTTCTGTTTCTGCCCGTAACCGTGGTTCATTGGTCATCGTTATTACATCATAGTTTGTTATACAAATGACACATCTCGAGCGTCCATTTGTTTATTCCTTCTCCTGGCCTGGGCAATTGGGTTGATTCCATTTTGCTGTTGCACAAACAGTGCTGCACGTACATTCTTGCACATGTCTTATGCTGTGCAGAGATAAGTACATACCAGAGGTGAATGCTGCATTCGGTAGCCTGGGAAACTCTCTAATTCCCAATGGGATGGAATTATCCACTTTCCAAAGTGGGTGTGGTTTCCAAAGTGGACACCAACCATGCGTAAGAGATATTCACTTACATGCCTAACATGATATTCTCAGGCAAATCTTGGTAATTGAACAAATGGAAATATCTCTTTGTGGCTTTGACTGGCATCTCTGTGATTCCTACAGTGCTGAGTATTACTTCCTACACATGTGGACGGCGTAGTTCCTCTTGTGCAAAACACCTTGCTTTTCACTCAGTTTTCTTTGAATTCTTTGCTTTTATCTTACTCATTTGGAAGAGTTGTTTTTGTATTCGTGATACTAATTCCTTGTCAGTTTTATGTCTTGCAAACATCTTCTTACAGTTTGTGGCCTATCTTTTCACTGTATTAATAGTGTTTGTGGATGAAGAGAAGTGAATTTTATTGTAAGTTAATATTTCAATTTGCCTTAACCTGTCTTGGTTCATTTCTGTCGTGGTTCAAGACTACGGTAAATGGTAGTTCAGGTTGAACACTGCACAGCCCTCGGAGAGCTGGGGCACTCATATCAGCCCAGGCAGGGTTTGGGTCAGGGACCCAATTTTATTTTTCCGTATAGAAAAACAATTTTCCCTGATCCATTTATTGAATAATCTCCTCCTTTTTATCACGTATCAAAGCTCCATATATACATGTTTCTGTTCCTGGACTCTGTTCTGTTCCCTTGAAGGCATTAACAGGCATTCATATTCATAGCTATTCTTTTGGTTAGATGAAATACATTAAATGATTTGAGAGCAATTCTGCCTCATAGAGTCAAAACTGCTAGCAGCAAGTTATTTATTACGAGATTTAAAATTTTATTTTATCCCCCAAGGATAAATGCTACCAGTATTGGCCAACAGAGGGCTCAGTCACTCACGGAGACATAACCATTGAAATAAAGAGTGATACCCTTTCTGAAGCCATCAGTGTCCGAGACTTCCTGGTCACTTTCAATCAGGTGCGTTGTCTTTGCTCTTTAGGCTCCTGCAGACTAATGCACCCCCACCATCACTTGGGGTTCTGCTCGTCATCCTACCAGAATGTGGCTCTGCATTTGCTGTGCTCCTTCTGGAGTCCCAGGCGGCTTTGAGTGCCCGTGGGTTTAATAGGGAGCCGTGTTATCCAACAGCAGGTCTCAGGCCTCTTGTAAAGGTCACACTTCCATAGCCACCTGCCTCCTGGCTGGAGGACAAAGACAGTGGGGCAGAGGTGACTCCAAGCAGCATCCACCGTGCCTCACTGCTTCCCGCTCCCAAGGGAGAATAACATTAGCCAGGGCAGGAGGACAAGGGGGACAAATGAAGCCACCGAGGCCTGAGAGGCCCTCATCCAAGTGCTTTCTTAGAGTCCCCAGCTGTCCCCGTCTGCACGAGGTCTTGGGTTCTGCTCACACTCTTTTCCCTGGCAAGGAATGAGAGTTGACTCCAGGTCAGTCACAGGTGGGAGGACCCACTGTGGGTTTGGCTCTGAGCTCAAGGTGGTCATCTCAGCAAAGTGTACTTGTCAGGGACTTGCCCTCTCCCTTGTGGGGACAGAATGACCTGGTCCGCAGACTCAGAAGCTGCTCATCTCCTCTGACGAGGAACGCAGCACCCGGGCTTCTTGAGAAAGATGATTCCCTTCTCTCAGCAGAGCTGCAAAGGCTCCCTAGAAGAGCTGGGTGGGGCATTTCAGGATCTCAGGGAGCATCTTCTGGATGTGCTACTCACACAGAAGGAAACTGCAAACTTCCAGCCTTCTGCTTTAGGGGATCTCACCACAAACACCTTCAGGCTACCTAAGCGGGGTTCCTGGGGGTGCAGAAGACCCAAGGAGAACTCCACCCACCTGATCCCTCGAGGGGCAGTGGGCTTAGGATGGGCCCTGGAGGCAGCCCTAACGCCCCTCCTGCCCCACAGCCGCTGGCCCGCCAGGAGGAGCAGGTCCGCGTGGTACGCCAGTTCCACTTCCACGGCTGGCCCGAGATCGGGATCCCCGCCGAGGGCAAAGGCATGATCGACCTGATCGCGGCTGTGCAGAAGCAGCAGCAGCAGACGGGCAACCACCCCATCACGGTGCATTGCAGGTAGCTGCTGGGCCTCCAGGTGGGGTGGACACGGGCCACACGCCCCAGTGCTGCTGTGCCCAAAGTGGTGTTTCCCAGACTCTTACCTTCCCTTACACACACACAATTCCACACATGTGTGAATGTCATCTTGTCATACATGCATTTCAGAGGGAGGAAGTAGGAAGCAACTCACACTTCCCTGCACTTTGGAAGTCATCAAAAATCGCCCATGGAAGCCCGGGGGAACACACCCCCAGGATGTGTCTGTAGTGCCTTCCCCCTAAACACTTTGAAAGCCTGCCCTGGTCTGACTGCGCCCACCCCTCATCCTCCCCCCGGGCCATGGCCGTGAGTCGGGCAGCGTGGTCTTCCGAGGTACATGAGGGGTCCAGGCAGGGACTGCTAAAGGAGCCCTGTGGCCATGCTCCACTCCCAAGTCAGTCCCAAGGTCAGAGGTGTGCAGCCAGGGACACCCCTAGAGACTGGCGGAGCCCCCAGCACAGCCCCTGGCTCCTGGCACATGAAGGTGTGGGAAGGTGCGTCTCAGTCCCACCTGCTGGCCTCTGTTGCCTGGCAGGCCCCTCCACACCCTTGTAAAGCTCTTCCCAGCAGGAGACTGGGGTGTTCTTACTCTTGAGTGGTGCTCAATTGCTCCTAAAACTGCAGTTCTCTGTTTGCTATCCCGTGTGGCTTGAGGTCTTTGTGACGGCCCACTGCTCGGCCTTGTAACCAAGGAGCCCAGCTTAGACAGTCAGGGCCGCTTCCCGCAGCTGGAGCCACTGGGCGTGCTCCTGGCCTGGCTGGTACGTGGAGCACACACCTTGGTTTTCAGTTACTGGTGCCTTTTGAGAAGTCGTCTATTAATAGAATAAACTGGAAATGAGTTCCTTCTTTCTCTGCCTTTGCAAACCCGGGCATGTGTAGGGAAGTGGGGGTGCAAAGGTGAGCAAGATCCCATGACCGTCCCACCTGTGGGAAGGCAGGTACAGGGACAGGCTGCTCACCAGGACAGGAACCCTAGAATAAACCCCCATGTGAGATTCTGGGGCCCCCTGGGGCAGTGCTGTGAGGCCAACCAGCCTCCTTCACACCTGCTCACTACCCTCTCGAGAGAGAGTAGGAACTCTGCTCTTGGGGGATTCATCAGCCTGTGATCATCTTCCATGCAGTTGACTCAAATTGTCATTGCTGGGCAGTGTCAACTTTCTGACTGTTCCCAATAGTCAGTGTCCTCTTAATACTCCTTAAATCCCACCGCTCAGCATCATCCACTTCAGAAGAGAGTCCCCAGCTTGGGAAGGAGAGTCTGTGCCAGAGTTACCGCCTCCCTGCACCTGGACCAGGAGGGCGGGAACTTCTAACAAGTCCCAGGTGGCACTGATGCCGGGCCCACATTTTGAGCACCACTGGCCCACACAGGGAAAGGGGGAGTGGTTACCTGAGCTTAAAAACCCTTAAATGCTCCTGATCCATGTTGGGAACCGTCTGTCTGCCGTAATGAGGAAAGTGCTCAGAAGCTAAGCTTCATACAATGACACTAATAATCCACTCAGACTGGTCATTTCCAGGGATTGCTGCTCCACAGCTGCTGTGCAGGGGTTGGGTGTGAGCTGTCCACTTCCCAAGTTCAAGTTTGATTATCTGCATTAAGCACTTTTTCTCCACAGTGCTGGTGCTGGGCGAACAGGTACATTCATAGCCCTCAGCAACATTTTGGAACGAGTAAAAGCTGAGGGACTTTTAGACGTCTTTCAAGCTGTGAAGAGTTTACGACTTCAGAGACCACATATGGTGCAAACCCTGGTAAGAATCTGAGCAATAAGGATGTTACCAGAAGAGTTGAGAATTGTTTCATGTTGCATTTGATGTATGTTTCATTAAAGGAGTTCAAGTGTAGAGGGGAGGTGGGAAGGTAAGATTCCCATGGAAAAGAGTCGGCTGCAACTTTTCACAGTAAAGCCTTCCTTCTTTGGGGTCTCTACTGGGGCTGTCCTCTGGGCACGACTTGGAGGAGGGGCCCATCTGCCAATTTCAATAACAAAGACCACTTGAGTAGAGGCACGGATGGCACAAGCTTGTGTCAAAGTGAACTGCTCTACAAACTTCTAATGTATTTTTTAAAATGTGCTGTTATTATCAAGTTCAAAAGCAGCACTGGAACCCTGGACCCTGGGAACAAGCGTGGTGACATGTAGGTTGACTCAACCCTGCAGGTGGGCTCACGAACCAATTTCTAATTGCTGATCACTCAGGAAGACCTGCTTCCAACATGCGAGGTAGCCTGCAGTCAAATTTGCCTCCCCAAAGTGGGGTAGCCTGTAGTCAAATTTGCCTCCCCAAAGGCCATGGTGCCTTTGTTTTCCTAGAGCCTCGCGGCTCAGCCAGGAATTTCCAAGATCTGGGGTGTGCCCTGTGTTGTCCCAGAACCCTGCTGAAATAGACTTCATCCATCACTGGCCACCAGTCACAAGTACTCGAGACAGCATAGGACTGACAGCAGTTAGCTCAGGTGTTCACTATGAAAATAGCCAGTGGTCAATGACCGTCTCAGGAAAGAAGAGGGGCAGGTGTGGAGGACAGCCCCTGGCCTCTGAGGCCCCTGGAGCCCTCTCCCAGCCCATGCTCACAGGCCCCACTCAGGGGTCTGCACATACTCAGACCCTTCTGTGTGAGAGGCAGGCGAGCTGTTGTCTATTGTGACTGTAGCCTTTGGGGAGGGGTTCCCCTTCTCTGCCCATTGTCCATTCTGCCCACCTGGTTTTCCAAAGACTCACAGCAACTCTTCAAGGAAAGTTTGGCGGTTGTCACTTTCCACATCCGTTTCGTTTTTTCCCACGGAGTGCCCATTGCTGAGGATGCCACAGGCACACCCAGCCGGCAGCCTGTTAGTGTCCCGGCCTGGCTCTGTCCCTCTGGAGGCTGCAGGAGGAAGAGGGGCACACAGGGTGCAAAAGCTCTTTGAGGAGACAAAGGCCTTATGCAAACACAAAGCGTGATTCTTCCAAAGTCTAGTAAAATGTACATGAAACGTCGTCTCTTTAGTAGAGTGAATTGAGACTCAAAATAGTCTTATTTTACTTAACTTTGATAGCTCACTACTTATTGCATTATGAAGTTTATCTGGCAATGTGAGGGCTCTGATTCTCTTTTTCACTGTAGCAATAGTTGGTTTCCAGTTTAAATATGAAAATGAAAGACATGTCAATCAGACTGTTCTAAACTACACTGATTTATAACCAAACACTGAAAATTTCTATGTAGAAAAACAGGTGTATTTGGAAATCTTCATGTGCCTGACTAAAAATTTAATTAGTAAAATTTAAAAATTTAAATTAGTACCACAGAAGCTGAGGTACATAAAGATATACAGTGTTTAAATAGATTTATTTATGTCCTATTTATGAATGTTTCTCCTCAGTTAATCAAATACAATTTTGGAAATAGCATTTTAATGTGTTCTTGTTCTTTCTTTTCAGGAACAGTATGAATTCTGCTACAAAGTGGTACAAGATTTTATTGATATATTTTCTGATTATGCTAATTTCAAATGAAGATTCCTGCCTTAAAATATTTTTTAATTTAATGGTCAGTATATTTTGTAAAAATCACATTAATTTATTTCACAGTTGACGTTAATATCCTTCCTAATTTCTTTGTATATATTTTGTTATGCCTTAAAGGCCACCTGCCATAAAGTTATTAAAATACCCCTTTTAAAAATTAAAATAATGTATTAAGGTCAAATAATAATCCCATAAAATATATATTTCTGCTAATATCAGTAAAAGTCTTAGTTTTTCATTAGATTCCTGTCATTTAACTTCACACGCTCACCACCCCTAGTCTTCTGAGTCTAACTGTGCCAAGTGTGCTTATGTGAGGCCTCAACAGAGCTTGCTGTGAAGGGAACAGGTGAGGACTCAGATGTCATTTGAAAATTCTCCTTCCTGACACCGACCTTACAACTCTGAAAAGCAGCATGTTTTAAAGGCAAACTGTTGGTGAAGATACAACGTGAACAGGGACTTCGGTAGAGTCCTTAGTCTCCTCTCCACCCACGTGCTCTATCTTTGCCTTGCAAGAAGACTTCGCAACCTAAATCCAGGTCCTGAATATATTGGAGTAGTTGGTGACTACATAATACTCAAAAATGTTTTTATTCAAGACCATGTCTATTCCATCGTGGCTGGGTGAGAGAAATGTGAACTCTGGGTCATCCTGTTGGCCTGTGGCCTTGGGCACAGCAACACTGGTGGCTGGAGCCACAGTCTGAAGCACCACTTGTGGTCTGTCTGTTTGACCCAGACAGCCCTGAGAGAATCCAGCCAGCTGCTTTTCCCTCCTACCCCCCCCCTTTCATCCCGCCAGCTGCCTGTGGGGTCCCAAGCTACACCCGGAGGCTCAACACCAACCACCTCCCAGCCAGATGTCAGCTGAAGCCACACGCAGTCCAAGAGCACACACTGGGGCAGAAACAGCACAGTAACCACACGTGATTAAAACTTGACATTTTCTGAGAAGCATTTTGGTATTTAAAAGTTTCTCATAAAAAGCTAAGATTGTTTGTAAGAAAAGAATCCTTGAAATCTAGATTTATACAGTTTTTTTAAAGTCCCACTCCACGACCTTATTAATAAAAGAAAAAGAAAGAGAAATCCTTACTCTTAAAGCTAACTTATTTTTGAATGGACATAATGGAAACACTACTGAGACCTTTGACACTGGATAAATAATAATTCCACTCCCGGATGGGCTTGGCTTGTGAAGCTAGGGGAGGGGAGGTGGGGGTACCACTTAGGAACATTTAATGTACTAACAGCTACCACAGATCTTCCTGTGGCCATTAGGTACCTGGCACATAAGCACAACAGAAACAGGAATACATCTGGTCTACCTGACTGAAAGCATTTGATACGTGCATTTTTGGTACATTTTTGCATTTTAGACGAGATACATAGATATAAAGGCCTTATTTGATATTTTGCAGGGTTTATCCCCTGTTCATTGACAGTGTGAACAGATGCAGCCCGGGGGGCGAGGGAGAGATGGGGTATTGTCCTAATACTAGGCTCACAGGTCATCATCCATTGAGCTTTTCACCTGCTGCAGAGCCCATCCAAGGGCAAGAGTTGGGGTTCAGCAGGAGGGATGGAAGCGTACCTTGGACCGCTGGCCGTCACCTCCAGCTGAGTCCCTGGCTGCCCACCGCTGAAGCTCTGCGTCCCTCTCTCCTGCTCTGTGCAGTGATTAAGCTTTAGGTGGAACGCCAAATGGTCCCCTTTGTTTTCACTATTAAAACCCCAAACCTAAAAGCTTTTCTTTGACTATGATAGAAGAGGGGGAATGAGCTTTTTTTCAGTACCTGAGCCTTAGAAACAGAGCTGGCTCTTTATGATGAAGATGACCTCACACTGGTGACTCATGTGAGAGTTTCCAAGGCAAAATTAAGGTGTGTAGGCATTGGTCCAAGTTTAGGGACCCTGAGTCAGGATCCTTGAAGCCCTTTGACGGTCTAACTGGTACTTCTTGTATCAAGAAGTACCTTTAAGGTAGACCTTCCAGGCTGTCCTCAGGAAAGTACCCTGCTCTCGTGTTACTCCTGCTTGCTTGGAACATTTTCCAGATGTCCATTACAGGGTTCTGCCATGTTCCCAAGCCTTTCCCATTCAGAAACAAAGCAGAGCCACTCACCTTGGGATGCAGGATTCCACCTCCTCCTCAATCTGGGGCAACACTTGCCCTTCAGAGGGGCGGGTCACAGCCTCACAGCCTCTGCCAAGGCCCCAGTTCAGTCTCCTGGGGGTAACTGCA
The DNA here is from genome assembly GCA_963574575.1 of Galagoides demidoff. Classification (NCBI taxonomy): domain Eukaryota; kingdom Metazoa; phylum Chordata; class Mammalia; order Primates; family Galagidae; genus Galagoides; species Galagoides demidoff. The sequence continues at coordinate 9,562 of CAUYQV010088226.1, forward strand.
TGCAAGGGAATTAGGATCTTCTCTATGAGATCTAGAGAGTTCATCTCTTCTTCCCTTCTGTCAAAGAAAGTCCATTGTACAGAACAAAACAGCCGATGTGGACAGACGCCATTTTTCCTCCACATTATTCTATGTTGCATGCAGTTGCATTCACATGCCAAACAGAGATTGGAAGACGGCCGTTCTGATCGACATGCTTTATCGGTCACTGTGTGACTGACTTTGGGGTTTCTCTCCACCTGCTAAATGAGTGAAAAATGCACACCAGTGTTTTAAAAGGTATTTTTATGTGTTTTTAAAAACTTTTTAAAACAAGCCTGACACCTGTGTTTCAGCATTTGGAGACGTGCCCATGTTATTTTTTTCAAATGTATGATTACTGATACTTCTTTATTTGTTTAACTAAGTTGTGTTTTATTTATGTGCAATCTTTATAATACACGTATGTATTACAGTTTCAACTATCATAGTCTCTTTCATTGTATTTATAATTTGATCTTGCTATGACTATATTGCCAGTGAATGTTGCTGACTTCCTTGTATATGCAAATTGCCAGATCTAAACCACTCTGATGCAAGGATAAACCTTTACTTTGACTACCAGCCGTGTCTTTTTTTCTCAAATCTCTTCACTTCATTCCAGTGCTGTACATCCTTTTAAACATGACTTCCATTGTTGGTCACATAGATAATCTGTTCTAGGGCTTTTAAAATTTAGCTTGGGCCAGGCACAGAAACAGCCCCTAAGAGATGAGTGGTCACCATGGCCAGTGGGCCTACCCAGCTCCCCGCTGGTCTGCATGAAGCAGAGTCACAGCGCCCCCTTCAGGGAGCTTGTGTTCCTCCACAGAGCTGACCCTAACCAACCCAAACCCTAACCCTGAGTTAACTAGGACAATGTCTTCACACTTTGAAGTCCACAGCTCGGTGGAATTAGAAAACATGTCTTTCTACTTAAGTTATAACCCCTGATTAGGCCTCACTTTGCATACCCTTGTCCTGTGCACACTTGTTTATCTCTGACAATCTCAACCCTCTCCCCCAAATGCTCCCCCCCCCCCGCTCCCCTGTCCACCCTTCTCCACACACCAGTTTTCTCTTTCAGCTCTGGGCCCCATGTGGAATTTAAGCATATTCTGTTTATTATATGTTGTGTTTGTTTAACAAATGTCATGAGGCCGGGATGCAGTGGCTCACGCCTATAACCCTTGCACTCTGGGAGGCCAGAGGATCGCCTGAGCTCAGGAGTTTGAGACCAGACCAAGCAAAGTGAGACCCCATCTCTACTAAAAATATAAAAACTAGTCGGGTGTTGTGGCGGGCACCTATAGTCCCAGCTACTGGGGAGCTGAGGCAAGAGGAGTGCTTGAGCCCAAGAGTTTGAGGTTACTATGAGCTATGATGCCACAGCACTCTACCCAGGGTCACTAAATGAGACTCTGTCATAAAAATAAATGTTATAAGCCCTGTTATATTTGCTTACATGGATGATTTGAAAACTTTTTATTCCCCCCTCTCTCTCACATACACATCACCTGATATGTTTGCTGCTATAGGTCTTTTAGTTACTGATTTTTAGACAAGCAGCACCCCACTCTGCTCTGGGTGTGCACAAGGCCCTTCCCGTAGGTGGGCAGAAATGGACACGGGGAGGCCCAGCGGAGGCAGTGGGAGGGCAGGAGGGATCCAGGGACCAGGAGGCGTGGAAGAGGCAGAGTGGGGGCACCACTGGACATCAACCAGGGTCCAATGGACCCTTCCTGAGCCCCCTGCCATGAAAGGTGCTCAGGTCTGCAAAGGGACAACCACCACACTGGCTTCAAAGTCCCCATCAGACAGAAACACAAACGGCACTGAGTGCTGACCTGAGGCCAGACAGGCACTCAGAAGGAGGCGCTTCTCAGGAGGCCACTCAGAGGGGTACTACGGAGACCCCTGCTGGGAACTTGCCTCTGCCAACACACCCGAGGAATCTCCTACCTCATCTCCATGAAGGGCAGATGCTGGAGCACTGGCCACAGCCCTCACCCCACCAGGGGAAGGTCGTCTCTGGGATACCAGCTCCCTGGCACATGCCAGCCGCAACTGGCTCTGGGCCTAGTGCTGTTGAAATCAGCAGCGAGCCCCGAGTAGGTGACACAGACACCCCCCCCACACACACAGCCTCAGCACTTACACAGCTCCCTCCTTCTGTGTCAGCTGCTTGTCATTGATCCCACAGTATAAACATGACAAGATCTGTCTAGTCTCTTCCCCACTCGTGACATTAGCTTATTTCCGATCATTGCAATTTTTTAATTCCCTTTTATAATGAATACACGTGCACATATGTACATTCTAGGACTATGTGAGAGTTTCCTGGAAGTGAAGTTTCTGGCTCAAATTTAAGTAGAAACTACCCAATTGCCACCTCCAAAGCGTTTTCCCACCCAGTCCCCCACCTAGAGTGTGTGGCAGTGCGATTTCCCAAGATGCCCCTCACCCTGGATATTAGCAAACCTAATTAGATTTGCAAAACAGATGGCCCAAAAAGTGATAGTTCATTCTTATTTGCATTTCCCAAATTTCTAGTGAGCTGAGCATCTTTTTACAGATGGATTATTTGTATTTTATCAATGAATCACCAATTCATGTTTTTACACATTTTCTTAACTGTCCCTACTTGATTTTTCCTTATTAGTTTCTTGTCATTCTTTTTAAAACTCAGCTGCCAACCTTTGTTATTCACGCTATAAATATGGTCCTCATGGGCCTTCTTCAAATGGTGACATTATTTGTTCAGTCCACCTGCCAGGAAGCACCACGTGGTACAGCAGAAACCACATGACTTCTTGTCACTTCCCACACTGTGGCAATGTGCTGTTTTCACCATAAATAAGAGTTCAGATTTCCTTTAGGGATCAGATAAAGTTTAAAAAAATGCTTCCAAGGATCAGGTTCCCTCCAGAATTCTGGGCCAAAGCAGCCACCTGCACCTGCAGCTCAAGGCCCATCTCCCTTTAGCTTGTGGGACCAGTAGCTGCCACTGAGCATGGGAGGGCTGGGCAGAGGCTGCATCGAGGTGTGAGTCTCCTAAGTGCTTCTGTTCTGCATGCTGAGGTCCCATGACAGTCCCTTCTTCCTGAAAGAAACTCCTCCCATCCATGGTAATATTATCAGCCAATAATTTTGTTTTCAAAAAAGCTGAAAAGACCTACATATGGAATTTGTTGTCTTTTTTTTTTTTTTTTAGATAAGGCCCACTCTCTCAACCCAGGCTGCAGTGCAGTCAGTGGTACAATCACAGCTCGTGGTAACTTCAAATTGCAGGATTCAAGCCATCCTCCTACCTCAGCCTCCCAAGTAACATTACAGGTGTACCAATACACACAACTCATTTTTTTATTTTTTGTAGACATGGGTCTCCCTCTCTACCCCTAGCTGGTCTTGAACTACTGGCCCCAAGTGATCCTCAGACCTTGGCCCCTAAAGTGCTGGGATTACAGGCCTGGGCCATTGCATCTGGCCAGGGATGTCATTGTCAAGGTGACCACAGTACCCTGAGGGAGTGTCTACAGTGCTCCAGCAGGTCCTTCCCTGTGTTTGGGGGCACAAATGCTCTCCCCACCTGATTTTGTTCACTAAATGTGTTTGCAGGTGTCAAGCATCAGTTAAACAAATGCTAGTTCCTCTCTGCCCTACACAGAGGAAAGTATCCTCAGGACAGGTCTGGAATGCCCCAGGGTATAAAACCCCACCAAACACCCTGCACCTGGAAGAGCGGGCCCAGAACAAAGCCACATGTGGTCCAGGTGTGGGGTCCCCCATTTGCCAGTCACTGAACCCAGTGCAAGATCATCCCATCCCTACCAAAGCACCTTCCTGCATGAAGCCTTCCCTGCAGATGTAAACAGACCCAATTTCAAAATCAAGGTCAACAAATGCTGGTTCCTTGGGTCCCCGCCCTTGTTATTAGAGAAAGCCTCCAAGTGAGCATGGAAATTCCTACCTGCTTTACTGTAATCACCACTGTTAAGATAGAACTATTAAGAGCACATTATAACAGGTGGCCCAGAATAGCTATGACAGTGACAACACTTCCACTTATTTCCTCTTTTGCTATTTTTAAATATATATTTCCAATTTATAGAGTAGGCTGTATACACATAAGCAGCTCTCACTGCATGAGCACCCACTGTGTACAGGGCCCTTTATTGGACATTACTTCCTCAATAACCCAACGAGGGCTGAGAAATGGAGCTTCTGCAAGATAAGCACCTGGCCCCAAGTCAGACGGGTGGTAACAGAAGAAACAGGATTTGAACCCAGGACCACCAGACACAAAAGCCTTTGCCACACTCCCATGGTACCTCGGCCTTTCCAAATTCAGCAACTCTGCACACATTGCCCCTCTTTGATCTGTTATTTGACATTAAATTGGCACATTAAAAATGTTGGAGAAACTCCCAAAGTAATTGTTGAAATGTGCAGACAGGTTTCATGCAACCCCAGAGCAGCAGAATTCCTCCTTTAATCTAATTTGCTCAGTGTGAGAACGATGGTGATCCTCCCCTCTCCAGATAAATAATGAGCCAACGCTCTGGGAACAGAACAAGGTCATTTGTCCTGAAGGAGTGATGGAGATGGAAGTTTGTAATGAGCGGCCTCCCATGTCAGGGGCTCTGCCGGATACTGTCTGCCTTGGGAAGGTCTGTAATAACCTGTCAAAGGCACGGCCACTTACCAGAGGACAGCTTGCACATTTAGCTGATATGCATCCATAGTGAATCCACATGAAATTTTTGGCCCCTTCCCCCGTGTTAGAGAGAGGCAGCCTCCACAAGGCTCATGACCCCATATTGACCCATCTAGGCTTGGAGTCAGTAGCCTAAGAGACCGAGACGGGAAGCACCACATCTTATGCTGCTTCTCAAGACTTTGCCACCAAAAGGACAGACACATGGAGGGAAACAGCCACAGTACAGGGCAGAGGGTAAGAGGGAAGGGGAAGCAGATCCCAAAGGGGCAACTGTGTCTGGGGAAAGGACCCCATGAGAGATGAGCAGAAAAGGGATCCCCCCACCCCCCCAGGAGGACGACAAAGCCTGCAGAAGGGATAGCCCTCGGGGGAGGGTCCACCCTGTGTGCAGCCAGGGCTGGGCATGGCGGGGCAGTGCAGCATGAGCGGCTGCAGGTGGGGACTAAACAGCATCTCAGATGGTCTTGAGGCCTCCTTAGGGTTGGAGGCTTTCCTGGGTCAGGTCCCCCCTCCTGGCCTTGTTTTTGTGTTCTGCCAATATCAGTCCTTCTGAGAGTGTCCTAGTGCCGTCAAAGGCCCTCAATGGGGCCAAATTACACTGACTTCAGACACAGCAGACAAGCGCCGGTAGGAGAGGGGTCATAGTGGGTGTCCTACCCTATATCCTCCTATGTCTGACTCCCTCCTCAGACCCCTCCCAGCCAGCCTTCCTTCTACTTCTGGTTTTGTGTAGTGTAAACTTCCCCTTTTGGCAGCATAATAGGTCCCCTCAAGCTCCCGGCCCTAGGTCAGCCTTATCTCACTGCAGGTAAGAAGGGCTGCTCACCCCACCTGACCCCCCAGCATGTTCCTCTCTGGCAAATGTAGCCCCAGACCAGGTCTCTGTTCCTGGTGGTTGTGCCTTTCAGAGGAGGATGGCTCCAAAGAACAGTCAGCCACTGCCCTCACCCACCAGGTCAGGTGCAACTGCTGCTGGTCTGAGCCCCAACGAAGGTTGGGAGTGAACCAAGGAGGGCTGATGGAGACTATGCCTTTAACAATGGCCACACTTCAACCTTCACCTCCTCAGGTCCCCTCTCCTCTGCCCAAAGTGTCAGTTACACAAGCTAAATAAATCCTGGTGTGTCTGCAGCAGAGCTCCTATAGGCAACAAAATTGTATTGTTTACTTAAAATTGGCTAACAGCAGATGTTATGTGAAAGGTTACAGAGTCAAAGATGAAAAGATGATTCCAAGGTACAAGATGAAAGGAAAACAAAGGCCCAGTTTATACAATTAAAATGGCTTTATTCCACCTGGGTACAGGTGGGGTGGATGTCTGACCGGGAAGAAATCCACACATGGGTAATGGTGGGTGAGGGAAAGGTGGGTGTCAGGACATTCCTTTTCCTGGGTTGGACATCTGTTGGAAGGGTGGGGGTTGGTCCATTTACCTTTCCAAGGTGGGACATCCAGTGGGGTAGGGTACGGTGTTGACTCATTCACCTTTCTTAGGTGGGATATCCCGTGGGAGAGGGTAGGGAGTTGATTCTTTTAGGAGGATCCACCCTATTTGGGCAGGGTTTGACCCTATCAATGTGTTCTTACCACAAATGATAATAACAGTGGGGTAGAGGGAAGCTTTTGGGAGTGGATGGATATATTTAGGGCCTGGATGGTGGTGACAGTTTCATGGGTATACACTTACCCCCAAACTTGAGGTGCAGACATTAAGTGTACACATCTGCTTATCAATCATTAGTTTGCTCACTCACTGACTCAAACATTTGTTGAGCTTTTGCTCAGTGCTGGGCCTGGACAGGGGTAGAGAAACCTGTCTTGCACATTCTGAAGGAAACACCAGCACACACCTAAGCAGTGGCAGCAGGGTGGCAAGGGCTGCAGGCAAAACCGATGTAGAAAACTATGGGAGGTGACACCCTTCAGGGCTTTGGTTGGCCAACTTGAGGGTAAACCTCATCCAAAACTACCCCCGCCCCCCAGAGTTCAACTGTTCTCCTTCACCCACTTTATAGCTCCCTGTCAGATTGCTGGAGCCCACTGAAACCCAGATGGCGGGGGGGAGGTTCTTCCCTTAAACAGAATTCACTCTGAAACTGATGGCAAGGTTTATACTAGAACTTATAAAACTAACTTTATTATATTTTTTCCACTTAAATTTCTTGGCTGAATATCTTCACTGTCCTGATGACTTCTGCCTTCGCGTTCTAATTTTCTTGATGGATGTAACATCTTTATCCTGTGTGGAAAGAAAAAATACAATTCTTAAGTAATTGAAAGAACCATCTTTGTAATCAATCCTTCTGTGCAAAACCTAAATCAATACAAGGTATTATGCACCTCCTTTAATTCTAGGAAGTTAATTTTGATGTTGGAAATGAGTTTTAAGATATATGTTGTCTTAAAGATGTTTTTCTTAACAGTTTATCCTAAACTGTTTTCAACAATTGACTATTACATCTTTTCATCTAAAATTTTTGAATTATTTTTAAGCTAATATGTAATACAAAAAAAAGGACAAAATTTCTTCAATGATGTACACATTTTCACTAACTAAAACATATCACTAAGAAAACTTGAATTAAAATGTATAGTTAGGATTGAATCTTTTGGATCTCCCAAACCAAGCTCCCCCTGTAAGGAGGATAATCCTCTATTCTGTGTGAACAAACACTTCTGAAATATGTTCCCCACACGGGGCAGTGTTTCCTTACCAGAAGCTGGGAAATGGAGGCATTTCCAATTTGATTTTGGATCAAATCTAAAAAAAAAACAAAAGGTCTTGCCTTTTAGGAATAGGTGCCCCCAAATCTTGGTGTGTGTATTGTGCCTTAACACAGTCACAGTCTGTGAGAAAGAGCTAAGTGTGATGGTGGGCATATTTTGGAAACAACCTTGTCAAGCACCCACTGACAGTAGGAGAGATAAGAGTTATAAAAAGGCAAGAATTCAAAACTCTGTTCTGTGCCCCATGCAAGAACACTTAGCCTGGATGCAAATGATCTTCATTAGTTGCATGCTATCTGAAACATATTACAGGGCAACACACATGTTCATCACGACGGGAATATCCATTCTGGAAAGGTCAAGTGACAGACCACACACTCTGTAGGGTGGCAGTAAAGTATTAAACTGCATTTCACGTGATGACAGAGTAGTAAAGTTGATACAAGCTCAGACAGGGAGACCCACTCCTCTGATATTGGTTAGGCTGGAATCCCTCATGTTGTCTTTGCTGACCGCAGAGCAGGCAGAATGTCACTTCACCTGTTCTGTCTAGTCTGCTCTGTCCTGTTCCTTTAAGACTCTGAGGGTCACAAGGACATTCAATGAGATCCCAGATACAAGTTTACTGCCATCCTATGAGACAGCAAGGAAATAAGTCTCTTCTGCCTTTTCAGTTGGTACCAAACGACACAGTCATTTGTAAGGCAGTGAATTCACACGTGTGAGAGCTGTAGCTGCTGCACTGGCCCCACAGTCTTTGACTGACTGTGTGGTCTCTTCTCGGCCTGAATCAAGCACTGTAAGAAGTGGTACCTGCAGAAGCCCGCATCCCCTTTTCTCAGGAAGGCCAGATGCACTTATCTCACTTTCTTGCTTCTGCCCCTGGCTCTCACTATTGTGTGGTTCTTATTTCTCTCAGCTAAGTGGGGAAGGCACCAGTGTGAAAGGCTGGAGAAGTTATAAATTTCTTCCTGGAAAACGTACCCATTATAAGCATTTCCAGGCCCGCAGAGAGCCAGAGCTAGAGCCTATGCATGGACACCCAGCAAGATCCCAGGAAGGAGGCTGGAGAAGCACGTCAGCCAGTGTGAGGGCCCCAGGTTCCTCATGTCTGAGAAAGCTGAGGCCTGAATGCCCCACACAGAACCCAGAGGCCTTGCTCAACCTTGGAGATTAGGTATTGGGTGTTTAGCAATAATCCCAGTCTTAAAAAAAATTTGTTTTTATTCCTACTTCAATTTTGCTATAAAGCACTATTTTCCAGACTGGATTTGTGTTTTTAGGCCCTGTCAGGTGAACACACATGTGAATGTGCCAGCCCACGTGGCATTGCTTTGGTTCCTAAACCTTGTCTGCCTTGTCAGACATCTTTGGTTTCCAGCAAGTCCCCAGGACAATCTCTGACCTAGGCCATCTTCATGGGCATTGAAGTACTTCTCTGAGCCTCTCCTCTTCCCTCTCTGGAACATTCTATCAGTTCTTCCCTCTAGTGCAATGGTTCTCAACCTGTGGGTCATGACCCCTTTTTAACAATGAAAATACACTGCGGCAGTACGAAGGTTGAGAACCACTGCTCTAGAGCTTCCAGCCCTCAAAAAACACAGGCCCCCTGATGCAGCTCTGCAGCTGGTTGTATCGCACACACTGGGGGCACCTGGAGTCTTCCATTCATCCAGTGATATCAGTGTAGCTTCCTAGTTAGCTCTGTAGGGGGCGTGTCTGGACTTCTGTCTATATCTGAAAAGGTTATTGCTATGTTAGTTTCATTTTCTGGACTCTAAATATATGGTAGTTGTGGCCCATTCACACAAAAATAGCAATTCAACCCATCTTAATTTTAAATTAACTAAATCAAGTAGCCCTCTCAAGACTAGTTGAATGTGATCACATATCACGGATTTGTTCACATGAGGATAACTTATGAGCAGCTAAGTCTGGCGTGATTTTAGGAGCACTTATACTCCGTTAGCTTAGATATTCTTTGGCAGATGGGGGAAGGGCAAGAGCACAGACGCTCTCTGTGCTGGACAGGAACTCTCTCTTAGCACTGTTGGTCTTCAGAATACCCCTGGAGTGTCTAATCCAGCTTTCCAGAGATCTCTTCGGACATTTGTGCGAGACCGCCTTTCTGCTTCACTCAGTTTCTGGGAACTAGAGACTGAAGAAACTACCCACAATTATGGCATCAGTTACATCATAAGCAATCTAAAAGTAGCAGCTAGAGAAGCTCCCAGCGTCTTCATAACGTGAATTTGCTATTTGGAGTGGAGTTCCCTAAGCAGATATAATAAAATATAACTAAAAAGACAAGCACATGGCTTGGATTAGTGTTCCTTCCTTTGGTGTCACTGGGAGCTGGCATGGTGGTGTTTTATATAATGCTTTTTGTTTGCTTTCACATCAGGCAAAAATACATGAAAACATTCTGTTTTTATAAAAATTTAAATTACCTACCTCCTTTGGATTTTCTGCACACCTCTTGATACCTCGGGTCACTCTCTGCTCAGATTCACTCTCCAGAGTGTGAACTTTAGGCTGGAGTTCAGCCTTTCTTGCTCTCAGGCACATGGCATCTGAATTTCCCCTCACTCTTTTCTCTCTCTGATTCTTTGTGTGAGTTTCCACACCTGCCTCTGGCCCCTTCTCCTCTGCTGGGTCAGACTGACGGCTCTTATTCTGTCTGACGGATCTCGGGTACACTCTGCTTTCACTGACTTTGCCCTGCAATGTGGGTTCCTTGACCCTGTCATCTGGGTTTTGAGTCTCCAGTTCTTGGGAAATCTTCAAGGATGTCTTTTTACTTCTCTTCACTTTTTCTGCTGGTCCAGGAGGCTCAGTTCTCTGCTGCTCTGTATTAGTTTTCTTTTGGCGTCTAGGGCGCAGGGACATTCCCTTAAAGAAATAAGATACCCACGAAAATCCAAAAATTAGTAAACAAAGTTCTCAAAATTGATCTGAGATATGCTTCTAGAATGTCTCATCTAAGATTGAAAATAATGCCTTGCTACTTTGTTCCTATGGAGGAACGATCATCTTTGCTGACAAACTGGAAATAAGGAATTCAAGATAAATTCAGAATCAAGCCTAAAGTGATACATGTCAAATCTAATGTTTATAGTTTACGTTATAGACAAATGCCCTACTCATCGGCAGTGAATCAATTCCTAACCTTTCATCAGTGACTTCCACTGCAGAGTAGGGAATCACCACTTCTGGAGGCCCCAAACTGTTCTAGATGCAGCAGTATGCTCCTTCTCAGTCCCCACAATGACATTTTTTCTCAAGAACACACTCTATTGTCAAAATAGTGACAGGGGTAGCATTTGTGCCCCTCCTGGTCGTGGTGGCAGTGTCTGGAACAAAACTGAACTCAACTCCCCAGCTTTTCTCTGATCACCTTTTCAAACATACGGGGATGAACATAACTCATTTGATTCTTGAGAAGCTTTTCTTAAAGATTGAATTAGCCATTTTGAATAGTTCTCTTCCCAAATTACTCTATTACCTCTAAAGATTCCAGGAAGATTCTTACCACATCCTGCAGTTACTGAATTGAATGAAACCCCTTTGGAAAGGACATCTGCTTCTAAGTTCAGGTTACATACAAATTAAGCAAAACTTGATAACCCCTACCCAGATGACACTGAATGATTACAAACTACGTTCCATTACCTCATTTGCAGAGACTGCACCTCCTGCTCTGTGTGCCCTTTCCTTGGTTTTCATGCCATTGCTGGTCAGATCTTCCATGGGTTCAGTGCTTTTCGCAGACGCTCTTAGATGTCTCTTCATCACCAAGGATGCAGGTGACGGGCCTCCCTCCCAGGGCGCAGACCTCTGCTTCTTGCTGACTGGCAGCCCCTCTGTAGTCCCCTCTACATCAGTCATGCAATGCAGCCTCTTGGTTCCTGTGACATTTTTATCTTTTTCGCACTTCTTCCTAGAGGACACAGAACTATTGCTTTTGCTTTGTGACTTTCCAGGGTTTCTGGTCCCTACCACGTCTTCTGTGGATTTTACTTTAAGGGATCTAAGGACCCTTCTGAGCATTTGTGGATGTTTCCCACCATCCGAGGTTTGTTTTGGACTGCTCTGGGGGCTCTCAGTGTCCTTTCTCAGTTCTTCAGGTTGACCTGGTGTTGAAAAGAGCTCTTTGAAGTCAGCTGGATCTTCTAAGGGTTCAGTCTCTTCCTTAGGGGCTCGTGGCTGCTTCTTGCTGCCTGATATATTTTCTGATGGGTTCAGTTGATATTTTGCAGTTTGCTTATCCACTTGGATGCATTTATTCCCACTTTGGGGTTCTTTGGATGTGTGTGTGATTTCCCCTGAGGTTTGTATGAGCTTTCTCAGTGCCGAGACTTTCCTGAGGCTTCTCTGGGGCTGGCTCTTTGTGTTTTCTGGGGTGTCCACGGGTTCTGGTTGCGGGAACCTAGTCCTTTTAACACTAGTCACTGCTTCCTCAGCATGACCTTGTGTCTGGAAGGGTTCTCTGAAGCGAGGCTGGTCTTCTAGGGATTGAGCACTTTCCTTAGCTGCTCTCGCCCTTCTCCTACTGCCAGGCACACTTGCCGCCAGCATTGTCTCCTTAAATGCTGTGATGCCTTTGCCCTCATCTGCTGGTGCTCTCTCTCTGTGTGTGGACTCTCCTGATGTTTGTGTGATCGTCCTCAGTGCCGAGACTTTCCTGAGGCTTCTCTGGGGCTGGCTCTTTGTGTTTTCTGGGATGACCACTGCTTCTGGTTGTGGGAACCTAGTCCTTTTAACATTAGTCACTGCTTTCTCTGTCTGACCTTGTGTTTGGAAGGGCTCTTTGAAACGAGGCTGGTCTTCTAGGGATTGAGCACTTTCTTTAGCTGCTCTCGTCCTTCTCCTACTGCCAGGCACACTTGCCACCATCTCCAGTTTCTGCTCTGTTGTCTCCGTAAATGCTTTGATGCCTCTGCCCTCATCTGCTGGTGCTCCGTGTGTGTGTGAGGACTCCCCTGATGTTTGTGTGATCGTCCTCAGTGCCGAGACTTTCCTGAGGCTTCTCTGGGGCTGGCTCTCTCTGTTTTCTGGGATGACCACTGCTTCTGGTTGTGGGAACCTAGTTCTTTTAACACTAGTCATTGCTTCCTCAGTCTGATCTTGTGTTAAGAAGGGTTCTTTGAGGTGAGGCTGGTCTTCCAGTGATTGAGCACTATCCTTAGCTGTTCTTAGCCTACTGCTGACAGGTACACTGCCTACGGGGTCCAGTTTCTGCTTTGTAGAGTCCTTGAACCCCCTGATGCCTTTGTCCTCACCTGCTGGTGCTCTGTGTCCGTATGTGGACTCCCCTGATGTTTGCATGAGTGTCCTCAATACTGAGACTTTCCTGAGACTTTGCTGGGGCTGGTTCTCTGTGTTTTCTGGAATGTCCACTGGTTGAGGTTCTAGATATGTGCAGGGTATTTTTCTGCTTTGGTCAATGCTCACCGCTTCCTCAGCATGTCCAGGTGTTTGGAAAAGCTCTTGGAAGCCAGCCAAGTCTTCCAGGGATTGGGTCTCTTCCTTAGTTGCTCTTGATCTTCTGTTGTCAGCTGGCTCCAGTTTCTGCTCTGCAGAGTCCTTAAATCCTTTCATGCCTTTGTCTTCAGCTGGTACTTTGGGGATGTACATGGATTCCACTGGTGTTTGCAAGAGCTCTGTTGCTGTTGGGGGCTCCTCCCCTATATCCATTTTCCCCAAAGGTGTTTTGGGCTGTCTTTTCGTGTTTGTTGGGCTGTTCAGCGGTTCCACCTGTGGAGACGTGCAGGGCATTTTCATAGGTTTGCCGTCAGTTATGGGCCTATTATGGCATACTGGTGTTTGGAG
>CAUYQV010088227.1:0-11698 GCA_963574575.1 Galagoides demidoff
GCTATCCCCCTGGGTAGAGTGCCATGGCATCACAGCTCATAGCAACCTCCAACTCCTGGGCTCAAGCGAGTCTCCTGCCTCCGCCTCCCAAGTAGCTGGGACCACAGGCGCCCGCCACAACGCCTGGCTATTTTTTGGTTGTGCCATTATTGTTGTTTGGCGGGCCCGGGCTGGGGATTCGAACCCGCCACCTTAGGTGTACATGGCTGGCGCCTTAGCCGATTGAGCCACAGGCGCCGCCAAAACATATAACTTAATAATAAGTTGTTATAATAAGTTAAGTTATAAATAATAGTAATAACAAATATGTTATTAGTATTTCCTATGTTATTAGTATTATTAGTAGTGCCACTAACATAGTAAACAGCTTCATATATATCTTGGTTAATATCCAAAAGAATCCTGAAATTGTTCTGATAGTATACATGAAGTTTACTGAGTCACAGAAATAACATACAATTAGTAGAGAAGTAATACAAGCTTGAACTGTGTAGGTCCACATATATGTGAGGATTTTTTCCCCCAATAAATATGGGGTATCCATAAAGTTCACGTGCAATTGTATACAACACACTGTATACAGGCAAAATTGGGAAGTGGTTTCCAACAATTTGAAAAACTCACAAATGGACCACATAGTCTAGAAATAATGAAAAAAGAAAAAAAAGATGTCATAAATGCATAAAATATACATAGATTATAGTCTATTTTATCATTTGCTATAATGAAATATACACATATATTACAAAAAATTTTAAATTTATCAAATCTTGCACAGACAAACACTTAACAGACTGTACATGGCACCATTTATAGTCTAGAAAAACATAAACAAATAGAAAATGGAGTAGAAAATCATAACTGCATAGAATTAAATATATTGCACACTGTATTACTGAAATAGTTTCACAGCCACCTCCTGTCACTATTGTGGTAAGCTCACATGTTGTGAGTAACTACTTAAAATGCCTTTCAATGCTAATCTTCCCTGCATGAGTAATTCATCTCTCCAGTAAACTGCATGTTGCAGTAAAAAATAATCTCTTGCATTTCTTGTGTACTTTATATTGTGATTAGTTAGTGCAGTCCTCTAAACCTTGAATACCACCATGGTAGAGAGTGCCGTGGTACTCCAGGAAGCAGAGAAAAGTCATGACAGGACAAGGAAACATTGATTTGTTCTGAACGCACCGTAGATTGAGTTGCCTGCCATTTAAGGATAAATCAATCCAGTAGTAAGACCATTATACAAAAAGAAAATTCACAAAGACATAGCTATGTCTGCAGGTACAAAAAGCTTCCACTTTTTATGAAACACTTTTTGTCGTGTATTGACAAAACCTTATTTAGTTGAGTGAACAATGTCTAAAAAGAGGACTAGCTAAGCCTCTAATATCATGGGAGAAAAGGTGAAATCTCAGTATGAAAACGTAAAGCAAAAGGAAAATTAAGAATCTAAAATTGTATAATTCAATGTCAGCAAAGGATGGTTTGATAATTTTAGAAAGAGGTTTGGCTTAAAAAACGTCAAGATAATTGGAAGAGCAGCTTCTGCCAAGTAGGAAGCAGTAGATGATTTTCTAGATGCTACTAAGAAAATTATAGGAAAGGATATCTGCTGGAACAGGGTTTCAATGAAGATGAAATTGCCTTATTCTGGGGAAAAAATAAAAAGCCACCAAAGATATTGACTAGGAAGGAAGAGAAGCAGGCACCAGGACTTCAAGCAGCAGGGAAATGCTAAATTTACTGTTGTGCTAATGTAATCAAATTTGTAATTAAAACTGCCCTTATGTATAAAGTTGCTAATTCCTAAGCCTTGAATGGAAAAGATAAACAGCTGCTGTCAGGATTTTGGTTGTACAGCAAGAAGGCCTGAAGGAAAAGGCCCAGGACCTTTTTCCTGGGTTGGTTCCAATGATGCTTCCCTTCTAAAGTCTGCAAGCACCTTGCTGGTAAGGGACTGCTTTTAAGATTCTTTTAATAGTGGACAGTGGTTTTGGCTGCTAAGAAATAGTATTTCTAATTCAGCCTCTAGATCAGGAGTCTATAAGGACCCTTCAGTTTCCTTATACACAGTACTCTATGGAAAATAATCCCAATGCAACGGAAGAGAACCCCAATAGAATATCATGAGAAGGTGGGAGGTTGACACCATGGTACAGAAAGGACCGTGAGAGTCGTCCAGCGTAAAACAAAAAATTCCTGCTGGAGAAATGTATGTGGAGGTTGTGTGTGACTTCACAGGATTGACAGTAGAGCCAATCAGGGAAATGGTGACCAAGACTGGGGAGTAGGAGATGAAAGGTTTCAAGATGTGGAAACTGGAGAAATTCAAGAACTAGCAGACACCACATCGGAGGAATTAATTAACTGGATGGGAAAGAAAACCAGTTCAGACGAAGAAGAATGAGAAATCAGTGCCAGAAATAAACTGATGTCGTACAACCTGCCAGGAGGGTTCTCATCATTCAAGTCTCTTTTGTCTCCTTCCACGACACAAACTCTTCCATCATACAGGCACTAAAACTAAAGGAATTGGTGGAAGGAAGGAGGGTACCGTATAGAAACAATTTTAGAGAAATGAAAAAGCAAACACAGCCCCTTCTGTGTGTTCCTCCACCTGTTACCTCAACTGGCCCTCAGACGGCAAAACCTCCTCTTCCTCCTCAGCTGTCTGAACCTGAAGACCATGAAACGCAGACCTTAGGATGACCCACTTCCACTCATTGAATAGCAAATGTATTTTCTCTTCCTTATGATTTTTAAAATATTTTTTCTAGCTTACTTTTGTTGCAACAATGTAGTATATAATACATACAATTTATAAACTGTGGGTTTATCAACTATTTATCAAGGAGGGTTACTCATAATGAAGTTTTACAGGGAGCATAAGTTAAATGCAGGTTTTCAGTTGCACAGAGATAGCTCCTCCTAACCCCCATATTATTCAAGGATCACTTATAGTCCAAAATCACACATTCCTAAAATCTGTCTTGGCTAAAGCATTCAAGCAAACAATACGAGAGGAAGAACATAAGGACAGGCATGATTTTCAGGACACTGTTAGAGCAGCGTGGTGGCTCAAGGTAGTTGCTAGAAATAGTTAGAAAGAAGGAGTAAAGTTTTAGCAGGAAAAAAATAATGACTCACATGGCAAGTGGGGCTCCACCCTAGTGACTGCAGGCTCTGTGGAAAGTGCAGTGTCGAGATTTTTTTTACCCAACTTTGAGGAGTATCATATGCTTCTTGGATGTTTCTCAGGGTCTCACCTCTTTTTTCTCAAAACAACTCACCTGTGAGATCTTCAATATAACCCACCTGCAGTATCGTGATACCAACCTACCTACAAGGTCTTAATCAGCCTCATTCGCATAACAACCCAGGTCAACCTGACTCAAACTAATCCAAAACAGTCTGTGTCTGTCATCTGCCCTGCTCACATCTTGCCAACTGCCTAACGAAACTTTTTGGGTGTCATACAGGCAATCCCATTTCATCCCATCATCTTCCACTTAGTAATGAGCACACCAAGTTGCAAGGTATACTGAGTAATGAAGTCTGTATTCCCAAAGATGATGTGCCTAGTTAAATACGAGAGGTTTTCCTGTTAAGACAAAATGGATACTGGAGAACCATGGGCTGTTTCTATCATACAGATGCAGGCAATTCTATCACATTTTGTCCTCATGAATACATTTTCAAATTTACTCTCCCCCACACACAAAAAGAAGCCTCTTGGTGATAGCAAATCTTGCCCATTCCCTGGAGCTGAAGCCATTGTGTATTCCATACAAGATATCCTCTATGCAAATTGAGTCTTCTGCAAAATCTCTATTTGTGGTTTTATGTGTTAATGTAATCTAGAAAAGTTAGGAGTTTCCCCAGACAAGTTAAAAAACTTAGGGTTTCTGATCTTTCACTCATCACATTTTTTTATTTTCCTGGAAGTTTTTCAGGCCTTAGGCTTAAAAAGATAAATAAGACAAGAACCTGTTCTCACAGATGTTGCAGGGAGACAAACAAGAGGAGAAGAAAAAACACCTCTTGAGGACAGGACACAATTATAAGAGGGACGTTACCTAACAATGGCAACCAGTGCAACCTGGGTCTTTGTACCCTCAATGAATCCCCAACAATAAGAAGAAAAAAAAATAACTTGAATTCCTAAATTGTCTGTTGGTTATTCAGATATTTGCCACATTTGAACATTTTAAATTATTTGAGTAACAAATCTGCACACAGAATTACGAAATAGGCCTGTGTTTGAACTATGTGACAAGTGATTCCCATTGTGAATAGTGCCCCACAAACTGGGAAGGAGCTAAGATCTTACTCAATTTTTTTTTTTTTTTTGCAGTTTTTGGCCGGGGCTGGGTTTGAACTCGCTACCTCTGGCATATGGAGCCAGGGCCCTACTCCTTTCAGCCACAGGTGCCACCCATTTACTCTCTTTCTACACCAGTAACATAGAGTTTCTGCCAGAGTTTCATAGATGCTGGCAGAAGACACACGGCCCCCATAGCAGAAACAAAGGTCCCTAATATTCACTTCACAACAGGCAGCAGGAGCCATAGCTTCACATCAGTTCCTTTTGTTTCCTGGGGGGTGATCGAGAGCGGCCCAGATGGATGCTTCATGCACAGTGGATTCTTGTTGCAAATGAGTAACCTAAGCTTAATAAGTCCAAAATCTCCAAAAAGGCAGCCTGCAGAAACGCTTTACCTTTGCCTTGATAGAAGATATTATACTGGTTAGGGAATAAATCTCTACCCTGCAATCCCCACCACCACCACCCCCCAAAAAAGAAAACTCTCTCTGTATCTTACAAGGAAGTGTTCTATATAAACATCCTTGAGAAGATAGTCTGGAACAGTACCCAATTCAAAATGTGCAGCAATACTGGAAAACTGTCTCCTGATAAATACACGAGACTGTAGAGTGAGCCATTGACCTCAGTTTGCACAAAGAAGTGGTGAGGCCGTTCAGCAGCCAGAAGGCAGGACCACGGTGTCAGTCCAGATGTGTAAAGAAGGTATTTTTATGACAGATATAAAATTGGGTGTGAATGAAAATTAAGGAAGTTGTTAAAGGTGTTAAAGAAATTATTAAATTCTAGGGAATATATAAAGCCAGTTAAATAAGAACCATGAACGGCCAAAGCAAAATTTGGGAAACATTTCACAGTGAACTGGCTAGAGCAGAATGATCAGTATGGATCCTGGGGAGAGGCAGATTGTGCAGGGAGAATTCATTGATTAGGAAAGAAGAGCAAAGAAGAGAAATATATCTCATGCCTTTCCAGTATTCTAAGCCTAAATAACTGAGAAAATCATGGCAGTGTAAGGAGAGACGAGGAAATCAGAAGGATTTGTTATACTGCTGGGAGAATTAGGCTGATGTGAACGATTTTTGATTTCACCTACTTTGAAAATATCCAAGTGGAAACATCAAATAACAAGTCGGAGAATTGTGGTTAAAAAATTTGTCAAAATCAAACCTCTGATGGATGTGAAATCATGTTAAGCTACTCACTCACTTGTGAGTCCACAAGCAAAGTAAAATCTCAGACCTTTTACCAGTCTGTCAATACTGCCAGTCTTGATGGGAAGGGATAATGGCAGCCTCAATAATTTTAAGGATAAGTATATTACATACAAATTGAAATTGCTTTCTGACAAAGAAAGAACCATTTTTCTTGTAAGAATTAATAAGTTTCTACCTAACACAGACCTAAAGTCTAGTTTCATCAGAAAAAAAATAAAATGAGCTTCAGTCTGGCCCAGCCTCTTGTTGGTCAAGAACATGTAAATTCACTGGATCCGGTTAATTAGCAAACTGAATCTTCCTTGTCTAAAAACGCCCCTCGCTATTTCTGCATCACTGTGTGCTCGGTGGGGTTATACCAGAATTCGAGGAGGACTCGACTGTAACTGGAGTGAGCTGAGCGGCACTGAACGCTGTTCTGTTTTCCCTCTGGTGGTTTAGATGTTTGTTCTTTCCCCCACACATTTATTTACACAAACTTCTCTATCTACAAATGAGCTGAAGTACATTTTGCTAGGCATTCTCTATCACACCACCATAAATCAACAAAATTTGTTTCTCACTTGTAGTGAGTTATCCCTATAGCGAACCTCAGGTTTGAAAATCGAAGCAGTTTGGTTGTGCTTAAAGACCTGTCATCATGGTTACCCCAAGCAAAACTCTTCGCTAGAACCAGCTCTGGCTGTATTAAGTAGAGAACACGTTTGTTAGAAAGAGGGACAGGGGCTGCCATCATCCTGGCAAACCAGCTTCAGTACCTGAGCTGGAACATGAATCTCATGTGACTCACGCCACAGCCCAAAGTGGACAAGTCACTGAACAGAGGGAATTTCCCATGTCTGTATCCTGAGTGTTACTTAGCCCTCACCCAGCCCTGTGGGTACGTATCCCTCCATCCTGCTTGTATAGGGTGACCAGATTTTAACATCGGTAAGGTCGGACAACATGGGCAGGGGCGGGGTGGGAGACTGGGCAGGGCAGGGCCTGACAACAATGCAAACTTTGATAAACAGTTCTCAATAATCACTTCTCAGCAATTATTTGTTATTATTACAGTTTAACATTATAAAATTAATAAAAATAATATAAAACTCATATTCTGGTGAAGTAACCACAGGGCAGCCGAAAACCGTATATTCCTTTCTTGTTCTCCCGCCCGTTCGTGCATTCTTTCCAAAAAATCGGGACTTTTTTAAAACGCTGCGTGATGCGGGACAAATTGTTGAAAAGAGGGACGTCTGGTCACCCTATGCTTGTAGCATCTCCTGTGTTCCAACCTCTGACCATGACCCACGTCAGCTGCGTCCTCTGGTTTCTGTTTAGTGACGAGTTCCCATTCCACTCTTTACCTTTCTGATCCTCTCCAGCACTCACAGTTGGGGTCACTCCTCAATTAGCTAAAACAGAAAATAGTTCACCACTCATTAATAGATCCAGTGTTCAGATTCTTTGTCCTCATGATCCGAAGGTAGAATTCTTTTAAGCAGCTGTTAACCTTCATCACTTATTTTGGAGTGCCTAATAAGTTATTGTGCAATAAGATATGTCATGTCGGGGGAAGAAAATAACAGAGACAAATCTTCATCTTCAACTTGGTCACTGGCTTGGGGAAAAGAGTCACAGAAAGGCTGTTTTTTTTTTTTGTCTTTTTTTTTTATTAAATCATAACTATGTACATTAATGCATTTATGGTGTACAATATGCTGATTTTATGTACAATTTTGAATGCTTACATCAAAATGGTTAACATAACCTTTATCTCCTTTAATTATTGTGTTAAGACATTTATACTCTGCTCCTAATTGATTTGAAATGTACCCTTGTAATTTACACCATAGATGAAACTGACCTGACCATCTCTTTTGATACTTCATCTCTAGGAGCCATTCTTTATACCTTTCAGATACAAATAAATGTTATTGCACAAAATAAACTGTAACATAAAGGCTATCTATACTATAACAAAGTGCTCTTATGGGGTTAGAATAATTATGCCTGCAAGTTGAAAGATAAACGTCATAAAAGAGTTATATATGGTTATCGAAATACATAGTTTTATTTAGACATCACCGCATTTTTCTCTACTTGTTCAGGGAGTGGATTTTTCACTGTATTTTCAGTGAAGCATGCACATTTAATTGTCTGAAATTCATAGAGTTGAAGTAGTGGACTACACCTCAATGAACATAATTTGGATAGCTGCAAATTGCATCCCCAAACCCACAGTCATAGAGTATTTTGTTCCCATCCTCCCAAGGCCTGGGGCTACACAATAAATTTCCTTAATATTACAGTTGTTGGATGATAAGGGAAAATAACATGTAACCAGAAAATAGAATCTTAAAAGCTGTTTTTTAATGTACCCAGAAAACATATTCTGGAAATGAATTCTTTATCTTTGAGATTTAATCTGCCGGGGGTACATTCTTGGGGTGAGTGGATGACAAGACAGAGGGAGGCATAAATGGAAAAGCATTGAAAAGTTTATATTTTAAGCGTTCCATTTGATATTTTGAGGTGTTGTAGATATTGTTTGGAGATTTCTCTGTGTGAGCAGAATATATCAACCTGGTTGTCTGTGGGTTGGAGAGAACAGCTCAGCAGTGCACTCAGCAAGGATCACACATTTTCCCATCATTCACAGTTTGGTGGCACGATTGAAAAAATGTCTCCAACCTTTGGCATTTACAATAACAAGATATATATGTGCAGACATATATACACACACATCTCTCTATATAAATCTCCATCTATCTATTCCATCTCTATAGCCTCCTTATGAGTACTGGGCCACCTGTTTCAAACTATCTCACTTACCCAACTCATATTCTCACTCTGAGAGGGGATTGGCCTATTTTTCTTTCAGGGAAACGAGACAGCTGAATATTGTTATATATTTTCTTGTCATTCTTTACTTTCCCTCAAAGAGAATCCTGAATTTTCTGGTGGTTAAGGTCACTAGTTTGGATTATAGAAGTGTCTCTAAGAAAATTCCTACGAAAATATAGATATAGATATATAAGAAATAGCCAATATTCCAAGGTAAATACTTTCTAGAAATATTTCAGCAACAAGTTATAGGATATACATCTCTAGGATGGACCCAAGAAAAGTTACATGAATAAATGAATGGATGAAAATTAGTTGGCTATAATTCAGATACCAAAGGTAGGGCTAAGTGGAGAGTGACACAAGGATTTGTATATTTTGAAGGCTACATCAGATTCGTACATTATAGAGACTGATAAAACTCTATAGCAGGGGTAATTTTCCAGAAATAGTAGGCTCTGATGAGGTATTAGAAGTGCAAGCAAGCCAAGGTTAAGCTGTCTACAAGAAATGAGCTGAGTAATCATAAAGAGAAACTTGGTCCTGTGGGTTGACGGTATGCATTGGAAGATTTACTGTGGATTTTGTGTGTGTGTGTGTGTGAGTGCACAAGTGTGCAAAAGGCACGGGCAAATGCAAGCACGCTTGTTAACGACATAACCAAAGTGTTTGGATTACAGGTGTAAGCCCAAGAGGCTGTGGCCGGATCCCCACAATTGCTTGCTAATACTCTATTAATATCTTCAACAAAGACTTTGTTCCCCTGATTTTTCTAAAATGAGTTTCCCAAAACACCATCATAATATTAAGAATGTTAAGGATTATCTTGCAATTCACTAAGTGTGTACACTGATGATTGCTTATTTACTTAGATTCTGAGTCTGATTTCCCTTGCCATGGAGAGAGGTTCTGAAAAAGCCCAGGACTAAAAATTACTGGTGTGGGTTAAGATTCCAAAGGAGATGTAGAACAAATAACTCATCTCCATTATATGGCCCATTATTCAATGAATGTTGTTTTATTTCTCTATAGTTATGCAAAAAATTACACCCCCACCCGAACTGAGGAGATAGTCAGACAAATTAAGTGACTTGGTCAAAGCTACAATGTGAGTTATTAGAAGAACTGAGATTTGAAGATTTTAGAAGATTGTGGATTTTGTTTTGTTAGGGTCAACATCCCATTTTACCTGTGCACATGATTGATTGAGGGCACCACTGAAAGCGCTGTTAATTTCTTGTAAATTTCCAGCTATCATTACAGTTGAGAGGCAGAGCTAGATATCTATGACTTTCTAGTGACTTCCCTTCCTGAAATCCTTTTCTCATTGTGTGTGTGCCTGCACGTGCTTCTCTTTTTTCGCAGGCAGGTAGAAATTGGCTGGGGGTGATCGATGATCAGGCACTAATGGAAGTTATAAATTCTTGACATCTATCTAGAACACAATATAGTGTATCCTTTATCATCTATTTATTCTTAAAAAAAAAAAAAAGCAAAAGGTCTACGTGGAGGCCTTTCATGACACAAAGTAGCAGGGATCTGTGCCCGTAGGGGAGGAAGCAGGCAGTAGCTGGTTGGCAAATTCCTGACTCATGAGGGCTCGGACTGTTGTCCGTCAGCCACATAATCCCCAGTTCCTTCTTAATCTCATCCTCAGGTAGGAAGTCAGGCAGACACAAAAGGAAGGGGATGGGGGATATTTTAAGAGGTATTAGGGATATTGCATTTGAATAAAAATTGTGCTTTCATGTTTGTACATATTCTACAAAAGCTGGCTTACCCACCAAATTCATCCAACAGAACTCCCTACTAATTATCATCTTTGTGTCTTTTGGCAAAATGACAACTGATAGGCATACAGATATTCCTAATATATCTGGAAACCATTAAAATATCTTCGATGTTATCATGACAGTGAAATTATGCTCTGTTTAGTTTCGTCATTGATGTGAGAAAATTACTAGTCCATGCATCATTATATATAAACACACACACACACACACACACACACACACGCATTTAAACTTCATTAGTAGGAAGGTTTGATTTAAAAGAAAACTTTATTCTTCAGCTATGCAGTAAAATAGAGTCTTGCTGTAGAAGCAGTTAAGGGTAAATGTGTTGCTTCCCTGAACAAACCAAGTTGGTCAAATAAAGAAACCTACTGAATTTTATTGCTGTCTCATAAAGAGTGTATATAGCACCCATAAAGAGTATGGAGGGAGAGTAAATTATTTACTGTGAGAACCCTGGCTGTGAGATCATTTCTGTCCCACTAAGGGATTTGCATACAGTGGAGGAGGAGAGCCCGGAATCCCAATTCTGTGTGATCCTCCACTTTTTCTAAGAAGCATTAAACTCCTTAGATTTTAGATACACAATCAAAACGTTAAAAAAAAGACTTTCTGGGGGGTAATTGCTGAAGAAATTTCGGACATTTTAAATTTAATGGTGGTTTTCTTTGTTCTTTAAACAATATATGGACTTTCCCTAACTTTTAGTGTGTGTTTAAAAGCACTTTATTAGTCTGAGGCAAGAGTTAGAGGTTGCTGTGAACTGTGATGTCATAGAACTCTACCAAGGGCAACATAGTGAGACTCTGTCTCAAAAATGAATAAAAAAAAAAATAAGGGCAGCACCTGTGGCTCAAAGGAGTATGGCGCCATCCCCATATGCTGGAGGTGGCGGGATCAAACCCAGCCCCAGCCAAAAACTGCAAAAAAAAAGAAAAAAAAAACACAAGCACTTTATTTCCAGATGCTTTCAGTGTGTTGATGTGTGGTTTGAAATATTTATTAAATACCCATTCCTGTGTTAAGAGTACACCAAGCCCCACCAACATAAAAACCTGGAAAGCTCACGCCTCTGAAAGCCTACTGCAGGGAGGTGAGTCTTCCCTACACCATTTAAAACAGCCTATAAAACAGTCTCATACTCTTAGAGAGAATTCTGAGGAAAGAAAAAGAAATCATATTGACAACTAGATTACCTCTTCACTGAAAAAGCAGAGTGTCAATTATTTGTGCTTTTTAAAGCCAGTAAATGGTAATATCTTGTAACATTCAAGAAGGAGTAGGAAAGAAACGCCCTTCCAAGCTTTAAATGCTGTCTTTTTGCACAGCCCATCAGAGTTCACAAAGTGTATTCACCTCTGTTACTTTGTTTCACCCATATGGTAAATACAGGCCTTAGAGATAGGATTATTATTATTCGTGTTTTACAAACGGAAAAACAGTGCCTTGGAGAAGAAAAGTCACAGAGAGAGCTGGGGAAAACGAGGCCTGCAATTGATTTATTTCACCCTGGGCCTCATTTACTTGGT
>CAUYQV010088233.1:0-10017 GCA_963574575.1 Galagoides demidoff
TTTTGAGACGGAGCCTCAAGCTGTCCCCCTGGGTAGAGTGCCATGGCATCACAGCTCACAGCAACCTCCAACTCCTGGGCTCAAGCAAGTCTCCTGCCTCAGCCTCCCAAGTAGCTGGGACTACAGGCGCCCGCCACAACGCTCAGCCATTTTTTGGTTGCAGCCATCATTGTTGTTTGGCGGGCCCGGGCTGGGGATTCGAACCTGCCACCTTAGGTGTATGTGGCTGGTGCCTTAGCTGCTTGAGCCACAGGTGCCAAGCCTAGGTATTCAAACTTCATTGTCAAGTCTGGCCTTCTCTCCATCTTTGGGGTTCCACTCTCAGTCAGGCTTCCTCTCATGAAGGCAGGATGAATCCCAAAGTCCAGGCTTCTACCCACTGGGCTTGGCAACCCCAATAGAGAGAAAGTGTCTTCTTCCTCGCCCAGCCCCTGCCCCAGTCCAGCTAAAATCCCAGGCCTGGCTTTCATTGGCTGAGAGGATGTAGCACTATGATTGGTCAGTCCTGGGCCACATACCCACCCCAACAATGGAGCTGTCCTTACCTGAAACCTTTGGACTGAGGCACAGAGAAGGGGGAGTAGAATGCTGGGTAGAAACCAATAACAGACGTCCCCACAAGGGGCAAGAATAGGAGAGAAGCTGACTTAGCACTTGCTGAGCACCTAGCATGTGCCAAACATGCATTTACACAATCCTGTTAAGCCTCCCAACAAGCCTGCTGACAGTGTTCCTTTGGGAAACAGGAAGGGGAGGCTTAGAGGAGGTGAGTGGACTAGGCCAAGGCCACCCAGAGCTACCTCTGCTTCTGAACCCTTCCCCTCCACTCTGCACGACTGATCTCAGACTGCCAAGAGAGGGGAATTAATGGGGACAGTTTATAAGTCACTTGCTGTGAGAAGAGCTGCCACCGTTTCCTCATCGCTAAGTTCTTCCTGAGCCTGTCCTCCTGATATCCCTGAGGATTCAAGAGGTCCAGGCACTTGCTCATAGCCACACTGCAAGGAGAAGGGAACCAGGGTCTGGACCTGGAGCTGCCTGAGTCTCCACCAAGGGGGCCAGGGCAAGGGTGGTGAGAGCTGGACCCCTGGCCAGGCCACCCTACAGCCACCTCCTGGACCTTGTCTCAGCTTCTGCTCTCATCTGGGTATTATGAGTAACAGCCCAGCAGCTCACCCCAAACAGGGCAGGGGCAGGGCTGGAGAAGG
The DNA here is from genome assembly GCA_963574575.1 of Galagoides demidoff. Lineage (NCBI taxonomy): Eukaryota > Metazoa > Chordata > Mammalia > Primates > Galagidae > Galagoides > Galagoides demidoff. Next base: position 1,209 of record CAUYQV010088233.1, read on the forward strand.
TGGGAAGGGGAGGTGCCAGCTTTGCCCCATGCAAGGTGGTAAAGACACTGGGCTCTCAGGACAGGAGAAATGGATTGCATCCAGCTGTGACCCTTACATCCTGTGTGAACCCAGCGACTGCCTTGCCTCTCTGGATCTCATCTGCAAAGGAGATTCAGGACCCACACCTGGGGTTGTGGAGAAGGTCCTATGAACTAATGTTCACAGTTACCATTTACTCAGTAGCTGTGCTATGCCATCCTGCAGGGTCAGGGCTGGCTACCATGGCCCAGGAGCAGCCACTGGGGTGAGTGTTGCTCTCAATGAACTCACTCAGCCTTTACCAGCCCTGGGGGGGCAGGTGCCGTTACTATTATTTCCAATGTCAGAGAAGAGACTGAGGCACAGAGAGAAGGGACTTTTCTGATGACATCACACAGTCAGGAGGTGGCAGACTGGGATTGGAACCCAGGCCAGTCTAGTTCTTCTTAACCGTTATCCAGTGCCCTGAATGCAGTCAGGGTTAGCTGCCATTACTACTACTGTCCCTGGAATGTTGATAACTGCCAGGTTTTCTGAGTCTGAGTCTGGAAACAAGGTGGGCCACACTTCCCAGCATCCCATCCTAAATAGCCACCCTGTTGTAACCCTGCTGGGAAAACTGAGGTCCAGTGTTGGTCAAAGGTGCCCAGTGCATGGGTTACTTACGGCTTCTCAGGGTAGCGTCCCAGCCAGCTGACATCCACTGTACACGCCCCTTACACACACACACACTCCCTGTGGGGCAGGGGCTGCCTCCCCACCAGCCCCAAACTGGCTCCACGCTGGCTGCAGGACATTTGTTACTGTGTCAGTTCCAGCTCCCACCCTGATGGGGGACCGACAGGCAGGGGGCTTCCTGGCGGCCCTGGGAGGGAGGAATGCGCCCCCGCCCCCAGCCCCATATGGCCTCCATCCTGGCCCATCTGCTTCCCATTGCCCGATGCAGCCGCTGAGGGGCCGCTGGAGCCCGCCCGCAGGGGTGTGAAGTTTATGTGGCCGGGCCTGGAGCCGGCGGTGACAGGGCCACACACGCTCACACAGACACACACTGGACACCCCCCACCAACCCTGGTGCATGAGAATGCACACACACACACACACACACACAAACATCAGTCCCTCCCCTAGACGCCCCAAATATACCCCTATTCTCACACACCAACAACAGAGACCTCCAGCATGATCGCTGACACGCTCAAGCCCTCCTACTCAGACACACACCAGCAAACTCCACACCAAACACTGACACACACACACACAACGATCCACTCCCAGAACGGACCCCATGCACACAGACTCACACACACTGATACCCTTCCCAGCGAGCCCCCACACTCACACCCGTGCACAAAAGTAATGCTGCCACAACACAAATACACAGGAGCTCACCCAAATGATGCAAACACAAACTGGTGACTTACACACGGGCCCAGGTCTCAGGGGGGCCACCAGCTGGGGAAGAGGCCTCCTCCTCCTAGACCCAGGATGGCCTCTCCCCCTCTCTCCTTCATACTCACTCCCAAATCTCTCACATCCCCCAAACCTAAATACTGCTGTCAAGACCCCAGACCCTGTGCCAATGCAGTACATGTACTGTCCTGCCTCTTCCTCACTCCCTCCCAGGAGGCGAGAATAAGAGACCAAGGAGGGCTAGAGACCAGCAACCACTGACCGAGGTTGCCAGGGATGGTGGGAAGAGCAGGATTGCCACCCAGGGCCCCTGGGCGCTGCACCCTGCACTCTCTCTAAAACTCCCAGGGGATGCTCATCTGACTTCCCCTCCTCCTCCTGGGCACCTGGACCATCCCCAGAAAGACACTATCACTCTCCAACATCTTCAAGGACTTGGGGCAGAATTCAGGGATCCATGAACTTGAACTAAGGAAACAAAGTACATCTTGATTCTCAGTGACCTCCAGATGGAGTCTGGCAAAACCACAGTGGCAGTAGCTGGACTCTGGCTTTGTCACTAGGAAATCCTAGCTGCGTCCATATCTCTTTAAGGTGTTAGAGAAAGAACTTTTATCCTCTTCCTGACTTCAAGATTGCCGTGGTTACGAGGCCTGCCATGAGATCTTGTTATTAGATGCATTATCGAAGAAGAATGGCTGTCAGTACTGTTAGCATATCAGACATTGAGCTATTAAATATTTTAATAACTCCAGTTTAATATAACTAATTGGTTTTCTTTTAATCCTATTACTTTCATTTTTATAAATTTAAATCTAAATTTATAAATAGCAAAGAGGTCCATGGCACAAAGGCTGGTAAGAGTCCCTAAACCAGACCCAGGCACTATACTCTCACTTTTACTATTATAGTTTTTTACAGTGAGGCCTACAGCCAGTGGGCCAGGGTCACAGAGCTCTAAGTGGCTGAGCCTGGCTTTGAACCCAGGCAGCTGGCTCTAGGCTATCCTGTCTGTGGAAACCTAGTGCCCATGCCCCACACACAGGAAAAGGTTTCCAGGGTTTAGGAGGTCCCATCACACACGCCATTCATCCTGGGGACCTGGGAACCTCAGCGCCTGCCCAGGGCGGGTCCAGCTGGCTGTTCCAGCCAGAAGGGAACTGTAGCCACATTTACAATGTGTGACAATTCTCACCCATGGCAGTGGCAGGCAGAACAGGCTCTCAGCAACCAAGACCCCTGCCCTGCTGGAGTCCCTGCAGTAAGCTGAAAATGGGCCTGAGGAGGCAAGAATACCCAGTGGGTCCTGGAGCCCTCTGTCCCCTGTCCCTCTGTTCACCTGATGCTCTGTCTGCTTGTCTGTAGCTCAGGAAACCTTGTCTCCTACTGGCCAGAAACTCAGTCACCAGAAAGAAAGCAGAGGCTTTCTTTGTTCTCCACTGCCTGGCTTTACCCACTCATTCATTCTTTCCTCCACGGTTTATGGAGCACCTACCGAGTGCCAGGCCAGAAGCAAAGGCTATGGCTGCAAACAGAACCCCACCCTAACTGAGCTCACAGGCAGGCAGAGGAGGCAGACAAGAAAATAGCGAACAAAAGGGATGAAACACAATAAAGAGAAATAGGTCTCTTTGCTGGGGGCAAAGGTGGGAAGGAGTGTGTTAGAAACAGGGTCTGAGAAGCCCTCTTCAACGAGGTGACTTTGAACAGGGGACTGGTGGAAGTGAAGAAAACAGCTGTGGAAACAGTAAGGAACAGTGTTCTTGGGAGAGGGAACAGCAGCTGGCTACCTTGAACTCTACCTTCTGCCTTCTCTTCATCTGAGGCCGACACTGGGCCTTTCCTGGGAGTCACATGCCTTCCCTTCCTCTGGTCATCCTGCCATCCTTCCTTCCCTGTCCTTCCAACCCAAGAGCTCAGGGTGTTAATTATGCACACACACACCTCCTGCCACCCTCTGTTGCTCCCACTAGAATGGAAGCCCCAGGTTGGAATCCAGAAGCTGATGGATCTTGCTCTTTCTGTACCTCTCAGCATCTGGCACAGTGCCTGACCCATCTCCATTTGACAGGTGAGAATACTGAGATTCAGAGAGGCACCTGGCTGAGTCAAGCCTCTCCACTGGCCCTGGGGCTAGTCACAGCTGTGACCAATTTCAGGTCCTGGGCCTGTACTTTTGACCTGATGGCCGCCACCTCTGTGCCACTCAAGTCTTGCCCCAGGGGTAGGGAACAGCTCTGAAGTCAGAGTGTGCCACCATCTCCGGAGTATCTGGGTCTCAACTTGTAGTTGCTGAGACCACCCTGCAAAAAATACCCCCAAGTGACTAGCCCCTCCCAACACATCCCAAGTCCTGGGCACTAGTGCAGAGAGTGGCACTTAGCTCCCCCCTACTATAGCAGGAAAGGGCCTATTTGCTTTTTTTTTGCAATTTTTGGCCGGGGCTGGGTTTGAACCCGCCACCTCTGGCATATGGGATCTGCCCCCTACCCCTTTGAGCCACAGGTACCGCCCTATTTTTTTTTTTTTTTGAGACAGAGTCTCAAGCTGTCACCCTGGGTAGAGTGCTGTGGCATCACAGCTCACAGTAACCTTAAACTCTTGGGCTTAAGTGATTCTCTGCCTCAGCCTCCCAAGTAGCTGGGACTACAGGCATCTGCCACAAGACCTGGCTATTTTTTTTGTTGTAGTTGTCGTTGTTTGGCAGGCCTGGCGGGTTTGAACCCACCAGCTCCGGTGTATGTGGCCGGCGCCCTAACCACTGAGCTACAGGCCAAGACACCATTTGCTATTTTTTAAGACAGAGTCTCACTCTTTTGTCCCAGGCTAAAGCGCCCTGGCATCTTCATAGCTCATAGCAGCCTCAAACTCCTGGGGTCAAGCAAATCTTTTGCGGTAGCCTTCCCGGTACCTAGGACTACAGGTGCACACCACCACACCCTGCTACTTTTTCTAGTTTTAGTAGAGACGGCGGGGGGGGGGGGGTGTCTCTCTCTCTTGCTCAGGCTGGTCTCGAACTCCTGAGCTCAAGCAATCCACCCGCCCCGGCCTCCCAGAGTGTTGGGATTACAGGCGTGAGCCATTGGGCCCGGCTTGGGAAGGGCCCGTTTGACAGAGGAGGCAATCGAGGCAAGTAAAGCAGGGGGGAGGGGTCCTGAAGGGAGTAAGCACGGGCCAGGGGCGGGAGCAGCCCCCGGCTCCCCCACCTGCCCGCCGCCAGTCCCTGGGGGCCCCGGGAATGCGCGGGGTGGCCCGCTCCCCTCCCCGCCGGGCTCACGTTTCCGGCCTGGGCCCCGCCGCCCCCGCCGCCCCCTCGCCACCGCGGCGGCTGCTGGCGGCCCCCTCATTAAGGCGCCTCGCCTTCCACCTCCGAATTTTCCACGCAGGGTTAGCCTGGCGACGCGCTGTCTGCGGGCCCCATAAAGGCGGCCGTGTGCTGCATTCGTCTCGCCGGGCCGCGGCCTGGAGGGGCGCCCGGCTGCGAGGGCCGCTCCCCGCCGCGCACGGGGCCCGGGCCAGCCCGGGAAGGCCACGGTCATAAACACGCAGCAGAACCCAAACGCAGGCCTTCACCCAACGCTGCCGAAAGGGCCGGGGGCCGCCTGGGGACCGCCTCACCCACCTCATAAACCTGGGCAGAGAGAGGGAATGCGCCAGGCTGGAGTAAGTTGTCCCAGGTCCCATAGGAGGGGTGGGACAATAACAAGGAGTCTGCTCTCAGCTCCGGCTTCGCTGGGGAGCACCTACTACGTGCCAGGCGCTGTTCTAGGGACTGAGATGTTGCAATGAACAAAACACAAGACGCTCCAGGCCTCCTGTGGCTGCCGGTCCTGTCAGGGAGCCAGACATGGCATATCAACACCTGAAGTCATTGGCGGGTGGTGGCTGTGGAGAAACTAAAGCAAGAAAGGGGGCTGGGAAAGGGGGCCAAGAGCAGTGGAGAAGGCTTGAAATAGGTCACAGGATGTTTTTTTGTTTTAGTTTTTCAAATGGGGTCTGTCCCAGGGCTAGAGTGCAGTGGCATCATCATAGCTCACTGCAACTTCAAACTGGATTCGCATAATCCTCCTTCTTAAGCCTTCCAAAGTGCCAGAATTAGAGGCATGAGCCACTGCTCCTAGCCAGGATGTCTTTTTGAGCGTTGGAGTCAGGCGGATATCCAGATTCTGGCTGCCAGGGCCCCTGGGCCTCCTTGCCCCTCAAAATTGCTGGAGGCCCCCTCCTTATGGCTTCTTTCTGAAAGGGTGTTCCAAGAAGCGGGAACAGCTTGTGCAAAGGCCCTGAGGCAGGAGCATGCTTAGCTGTTATCTCTTAATTGTTTGCTGTGGGTATCTCTGATGCATTATTTCTTTCTTTTCCTTTCAACTACTTTGCCAAACCAGTAATCTATAGAATTCCTCTTTTGCAGCTGAAGATACTGAGGCACAGAGAGGTTAAGAGCAAGGTTGATAGCCAAGCTGGGATTTAAACCAGGGATAACAATGCTCACCTTGGCACCCACTGGTGGGATTCTTCTTGGTGGTTTATCTCTATGCAAAGATGCATGTAACAAAAATATCCTTTTTGAGCCTTTGCTCTGGCCAAGGGCTTTCCACACATTGGTGTATTAGCTCTCATATCAACCATGTTACAGATGGGGACAGTGGAACAGGGTGGACTGGGTGGGGAGGGCAGTCCCTTGATGGAGTTCACGCAGCCTGGGAGTGACAGGGCTGAGATGTGAGCCCTAATGCACTATAAGCCATATTTATTTATTTATTTATTTATTTGAGGTCTCCCTCTGTTGCCCCAGGCTAGTGTTCCTCGTCAGAGCTGGCAGCAACCTCAAACTTCTGGGCTCAAGTGATCTTCTTGCCTCAGTCTCCTGAATAGGTGGGACTACCAGCGCCTGCCACAGTACCAGGCTAGTTTGTCTATTTTTAGTAGAGATGGGGTCTCCCTCTTACTCAGGCTGGTCTGGAACTCCTGAGCTTAAGCAATCCACCTGCCTTGGCCTCCCAGAGTGCTAGGATTACAGGGCAACACTCAGACAAGTAGAGTGATGAATGTGATAGTAATAAAACTATTCCAACATAGTACTTGTGGAACTCAGATAAGCCTAGGAAAAGGTTACTTTATACCCATTATATGAATGAGCAAACTGAGGCCAGGAGGTGGGGTGCAGGAAAGGGCAGAGGTAGAATTTACCCCAGGATTAGATAATGTTTCTCTTTCCATACCCCCAAATCAACCTCCTGAGCAAGGCAGGCAGAGTCTGTAGCTGGAAATTGAAGATTGGGAGAAATACGGAACCTTCTTGAACATCATCAGTAAGGCCATTAGGCGGCCCATTTATTTTTTTATAAATTGGGCAAACGACATCAGAAAAGAAATAAATAAATTCTCACAGACTAGATACTATCTGCAAAACATGTATTTCATAAAAACTTGTATCCAGAATATATGAACTCTCAAAATTCAGTAAGAAGTCAATTTTGCCAGGCGTAGTGGCTCACTTGGGAGGGCGAGGTGAATGAAATGCCAGAGGTCACGGATTCGAGACCAGCCTGAACCAGAGTGAGACCTCGTCTCAAAAAATCGCCAGGCGCCTGTAATCTCAGCTACTTGGGAGGCAGAGGCAAGAGAGTCGCTTGAGCCAAAGACTTTGAGGTTGCTGTGAGCTATGACGCTGTGACACTCTACCCAGGGGACAAAGTGAAACTCTGCAAAAAAAAAAAAAATCAGTTTAGCCAGGCTCGGTGGCTCATGCCTATAATCCTAGCATTCTGGGAGGCTGAAGCAGGTGGATCACTTGAGCTTAGGAGTTTGAGACCAGCCTGAGCAAGAGCAAGACCCCATCTTGTGGGGGTTTTTTTGCAGTTTTTGGCTGGGGCTGGGTTTGAACCTGCCACCTCTGGCATATGGAGCCAGCACCCTACCCTTTTGAGCCACAGGCACTGCCCAGGACCCCATCTTTAAAAATAGCTGGGTGTTGTGGTGGGTGCCTGTAGTCCCTGCTAATTGGGAGGCTGAGGCAACAGGATCATTTGAGGCCAAGAGTTTGAGGTTGCTGTGAGCTGTGATGCTACAGCACTCTAGGACAACAAAATAAAGACTCTGTCTCAAAAATAAAAAAGCTTAAAAACGGACAAAAGTTTGAAATATTATATATCTTCATGCATTATAAATAAGTGCATAGAAAGTTACATCATTAGTTATTAGGAAAATGCAATTAAAATCAAGAAATACCACTAAGCACTCAGTAGAAGGGCTACAATTTAAAAGACTGACCAGGCTCGATGCCTGTGACTCAAGTGGCTAAGGCTCCAGCCACATACGCTTAAGGTGGCGGGTTCGAATCCAGCTCAGGCTGCCGAACAACAATGATGGCTGCAACCAAAAAATATTTAGCCGTTGTGGTGGGCGCCTGTGGTCCCAGCTACTTGGGAAGCTGAGGCAGGAGACTTACTTGAGCCCAGGAGTTGGAGGTTGCTGTGATACCAGGGCATTCTACCCAGGGGGATAGCTTGAGGCTCTGTCTCAAATGAAAAAAAAAAAAAAGACTGACCATATCAAGTGTTGATAACAGTGTGGAGAAACGAAGTCTAATGCACTGCTGGCCGGAATGCAAAATGGTACAACCACTTTGGAAAACAGTTTGACAGTTTCTTAAACCGTTAAGTACGTACTTACATAGCCAGCAATTGGACGCCTACATATTTACCCAAGAAAAAGAACACATACTTACACAAAGACTTGCCCATCGAGTGCCACCTATGGCTCAGTGGGTAGGCCGCTGACCCCATATACCGAGGGTGGCAGGTTTGAACCTGGCCCTGGCCAAACTGCAACAAAAAATAGCCAGACATTGTGGCAGGTGCCTGTAGTCCCAGCTACTCAGGAGGCTGAGGCAAGGGAATTGCTAAAGCCCAGGAGGTGGAGGTTGCTGTGAGCCGTGATACCACAGCACTTTACCGAGGGTGACAGAGTAACACTCTGTCTACAAAAAAACAAAAAACAAAGACTTGTCCATCAACCTGACAGCAGTTTTTCTTGTTTGTTTGTTTGTTTGTTTGAAACACAGCCTCAAGCTGTCCCCCTGGGTAGAGTGCCGTGGCATCACATCTCACAAAAACCGCTAACTCGGCTCGGCGCCTGTGGCTCAATCAGCTAAGGCGCCAGCTACGTATACCTAAGGTGGCGGTTTCGAATCCCCAGCCAGGGCCCACCAAACAACAATGATGGCTGCAACCAAAAAATAGCCAGGCATTGGGGCGGGTGCCTGTGGTCCCAGCTACTTGGGAGGCTGAGGCAGGAGGCTTGCTTGAGCCCAGGAGTTGGAGGTTGCTGTGAGCTGTGGCATCACGGCACTCTACCCAGGGGGACAGCTTGAGACTCT